>RYFJ01001395.1:0-202300 GCA_003991445.1 Oryza meyeriana var. granulata
AGGTGCTGGCTCAACATACTCCATCTACCGTGATGATTAAGCATAGACCAAACAGTGATGTGGCATCTAGAGTGTCTTGCAATCTATTCTTGGACGATATCTCACAAAATTACAGTTTGAATCACTCGCAAGTTTGTTGAGAGCTATCCATGCCATCATTGACGATTGAAAACCAACTAGTGGTGCTCCGCTTGTAACAAAGGCCGAGGCACTGCCTCTGGCATCTAGAACGATGATACAAGCAAGATCTCGAACCGACACGACATATAACGTACTGTGCCTGACAACGGAGGCATATGTGAAGACAAGCATATAATCAGAAGACTATTTCCGAAAGAAGCTTGAAGCAACCAAACCCTTCAATATGCTTGTGAGTTGTAAAAATGCAAGCAATGGTGGTCACTAGGATGCGATCAGCAACCAGCCGAGACGCATGCAAGTGTCGCACTCTGACTACGCTTGGTCTTCGCTGGGACCACCAAGAAGGACGTGCGGTCCTACCCACCCAGACAGTGGTCCAAAACCCGACTACGCTGCGGTCTTATAGGACTAGAAGGCGTAGCGTCTACACCCAGAATGGTTGAGACGACTGCTTACGCGTGGTTTCGCAAACTAGTTGGGCGTAGCAATCCAACCACCCATATAGTGGTCGTGACACGACTACGCCGTTGGTCTGAAGAACTAGTCGGTATATAGCGGTCATACACCCCTACAATCAATCTAGGTGAAGCACTAACATCCAAATTGACTACTTCTTCGTCACAAGATTTAACTTGGCCTGAGCAACTGCTTATACTACCAAAATTATGGACGAAGACATTGGACAGACAAAGTACATCGGGATTCTTATATCTCTTCCCTACTTGGACTGCCTACTCATTAACTATATTTATGAGAAGACAGTCAGGGGCTGGGGAAAGTATATAAATTCTACTTATTAACTAAAAAAATATTTTCAAGATTTCAGTTTATGTAACTTCCGAGCGTCGCTCGGGGGCTTAATATCTAACAATTTGTTCTGAGCAATTGATTTTAGGAAATCAAATGACGGAAAAATTTGTTTGATGACCATAACGAGTAAGGCAGCAACTAGTTGGAAGCTCTGCATTGATCGATGTCCTATCTTGACCAAATAAGCTTAGGCGACAACTCGTAACTCAATTACAGACATATACTGGTCAGAGGAGCCTAATAGTCAAACTATATTTCGATTAGACGTTGTGCCGGATCAGTAACCTCAAACCTCATTATGTATAAGAATGATCAAAAATAGAGTCAGTGAAAATTGTCCGCTAGTCAAAATGATATGCTCACAAGATAGACCCATACGACAGCTCTAAATATGATGAATGGATTTGCATACACTTGACAACCCACACAAGGTGACCGGCATGTGCTGCTTCGTATCGCATGATACCACCAAGCTCTTCATCTCTATCAGAAACAACAATTCAGGCTCGTGCACTCACTGAAGTTGACAACATTCTCAAAAGGGTGAAGACACAAGTTGCTAACAACAAGTTCTCACCCAAAGTGAGAAGGTCCCTACAAGGTGGTCCAAGTACTCTGAACAGACATGTACAAGATAGCTGACAAAGAAGGGAGACGTATCTGTAAGTTTTTTCATATATCATGTAGTGTACCTTGCTATTTCCTATGTTGGCAAATATCTTTTCCCTATATTCGTGCTTTTTGACTACTCGCATGTTAGATATTGATCTAAATTACCCGAGTAGTCAGGACTGACAAGGGGCTTTCACATTGTCAAATTACAGGATTGTCCGAGTAGTAGACAAGCTTGAAATTTCCTATTCTTGAACTGGCAAAGGGCATAGGTCTCAAATTTCGTTCTAACTACATGCAACCACGAGATATGATCCGGGAACCCCCGGAACGCTCAAAGGGTTTGTGGTCGGAATGAGACGTGCAAGAAGACAACCTAATCCTGGTCGGAGTAAGAGAAAGTAAAAGTTTGCGGTCATGGACAAATTGCATTTTGATATAAAGTTTTTATTAGGTGTTTAATATACGCATTTATTTGCTTAAGTTTAATACCCATATTTAGCTACCCGACAATGCTCAAGGGCTTAAATGTTTGCTAACAATGTTATTCGAGTATTTCAGGTGAAAGAAAGAATAGGTAAAACAAGTGAATACTCAGCTGAGATTTCATGCACACACTTAGACGGACAAAGTTCCGAACTCTGCTCAAATTTGATAACCGGCTACATTGACAACTCTCGAATGAAGGATCAAGAAGTCGGACCAAACCTAGTCGGGTAGAACACTGACTATATTTATTTATTCCGACAAGGTTGACTCTCGTGGCAGTTGGTACTAGCCAACATGTTATTTGAGTAGAGTCGGAGGCTACTGTCAGTGTACTAAATGGGACACCCCACATACATGCACATACCTCGGCAGAGTATCACATATCAAATCCTATATGGAAACAAACCTTATACATATGCATAGAATCTGGAGCAGATAAGGAAGGAGTTTTCAATAAGAAAAGGAAGACATAGTCTACTCAGGCCAACCAGGACTGCTTGGATACGTTCTAACTTGTCTTAGTTCTACTGGATAGGGGGCACCTGAGGATATAAATACAGACCTCCTTGGAGGAGAGGAAAGCCAACAGAAGCCACTTATGCTGACTCATCTAGTCGATATTGAAGGAGTCCGACAACAACTAGTCATCGACCACCGTACCTGAGCTTTACGCCGATATACTGGCAGACTAGATTATGATTTCTCTCCCCATACTTTGTATTCATGAGATTGATACAGTGAAAGCCACCAGTTCTCCCGCAAAAGGAGTAGGGCTATTACCTCTGAACCTGTATAAAAATCCCCGTCTCCTTCATCTTCAGTTGCATCTTCATATCAGTCTTACCCTACGTCCTCAAATACATCGTATATACACGGATACTGTGGTCGGTACCAATCCATTGACAATATGATTTTGTTATAAAACTGTTTAAAATTTATTTTTAACTTTATAATAGTTAATTCATTCGTTTGTACCCTCAAATAGTTATCACAAAAATTATGTACTTGGCTATTCAGTCATTTTAACTATTCAGGAAAAAGAATAGGACCAAAATAATGTTTGAATGTTAATCTAAATAGCCTTTGTTACGAAAATTACTTCTTTCTCTAGAAAAGTTTGATAATGCTACAAATTGAATAACTACCATCTCCAAAGAGCAAGTCTTCTCAAAATCTCAAAACAGAAGGCGTTGAGTTGGAATTCCATTCTTAGAATTCTTTTGGTTCTAGAGAATCCAACTATATAGTAGAATCAGGAACATGGTTCACCTTACCGCAGTAACCTCGTGCTTACCGCGGGGGTTCGATAAGGGTAACTGCTGTTAAGGTTTGATGAATTTTGTTCGATTCAAATTTGAAAAAAAATGGAAAATTCTAAAGAAATTCCTACAAGTAGTACCTAATTTATATTGCTATCTGTTGAACAAAGTTTGTGAAAATTATGAAGTTTACTTCATATTTTGGAGCTCCATCGAAATTGAAAAAAATAAGAAATTAGTTGGGATATAATTTCTACTTTGTTTAAGTGTAAAAAATATAGCAACGGTTATGCAAAAAAAGCAATATTATATTATTTTTCTATAGATATCCACATTTTCCCTAAATTTCCATAATTTCTAGAAATTTTACTACGTTTTATAATTTTTTTTGTATTTTTTCTTTTCAGCTTCAACATACTGTGATTACCGCGACTTACTGTGCAATTACCGTGGCTTGTCATGCGGTAATTGCGAGCTAACCACGGTAACCACAACCTTACCATGAAATTTGAAAATTTTAAATTTAATTTTTGGAGATGAAATTCACGTGGTGTTGGCGATTCGCACGCAGTAACAACCTTACCATAGGGGATAGGTAACCTCCCCCCAAATGGTAAGGGAAATTCTGATTAGGATTGGGAGCTCTCCGCCTTTCTCCTTTTTTCGCTCGAGTCTCTGATCTAACTTGAACTTTGTGAATGTTAATTTTAAATTTGTTCGCTTATTGAACAAGGTCGACGGTCGATTCGTGACCCTAGACGTCAACATCTTTGGAATGATTCTGGTAGTTCCTACAGGTGAAGATACACTTTCATTTTATCAAACATGGTTATGCTATAATTTTACATTATTCAGAAATATGTTTTCTCAAAAACTTTCTTACTACCTATTCAGATTATTCACTGGATTATTGAAATACATTATTTGCTCTAGGCTTCAAAAAACATGTTTTCTCAAAAAAACTTTTTTTTACTATATTGTTTAGACCACTTGTTTTAAGCTATTTATATAATATTTAATTTATCCATATCAATAACGTAATAATGTGTTTCAAACGGGCCTGAGTCAACTCCAAAGGCCCTAACCAACCTGATGTTTCTCCTGGAAAAATCAGTTGTGCATAATCAACGGTAATGTAGGCCCAACTGTCATTGACATAATCTAATTCAGTACGTGGTCCACATGTCAGACAATCAACTGTAGTGTCGAGGCCCACCTGTCAATACATGTTTAAGCGGGCCGGATCTGCTATCTCCCTTGTTGGATTCACCCAAACACGCCTCCCCACCCCCTCTTCATTCACAGCTAGAAGCTAGATCCAGCCGCAACCGCTGCCTTCCCCGCACGCACAAATCCACCGACCGTGGGAGCTGCGCACGGGCGATCAGCCGATCAACCCTCATCCGCGCTCAGATCTGACGACTCCCCTCCGCATACAATCCCGAGCGCCTGTCCTCGAGACGCTCCGCGCGCGCGCCACCGCAGCAAGACGCCACGCTCGGGGGAGCTTCGCGAAGGGGCTTCCCTCGCCGCGATGGAGTGGGCGACGGTGCAGCACCTGGATCTCCGCCACGCTGTCTCGCGGCGCCGCGGGCGGACGGCCTCCGCCGCCGCTGCAGCCGCGGGCGGGGGCCCCTCGACCCGCGCCTTCCGCGCGTCTCAGGCCATCGTAGCCGTCGCCATCGGCACGCACGTCGTCGGTACGTTGGCTCAGCTTTTCCCTGTGACTGTCTGAGTCGGCGGGTTTTTTGTTCTGTCGTTGGTGTGAGTTCGCTTCCGTGGCTAAAAGTAGCGGCAACTGGACCACCCCTTGATTCTGTGTGGTGATATTGAAAGAGAATGGACTAGAGAGGTTTGTGCTGTGTACTCCATTCAAGTAAAACTTTTACCTTGATTTGAGCAATTGAGTTATCATTTTTTCTATAAAAGTGTCGTGCTGCCCTTCCATCTGTGTAAATTCTGTGTAAAATCGTGTTGCTTTAGCTTATCCACCGTCCACTTTCATCAGGAGTATAATGAACTGGTAATAATGGATTAGTTAGTTTGCAAATCACTTACATAGATCAATAGTTTGATGAGTGAAAATGTTGTTATTGAAACACTGTTGGCTTGAAATGCTGGTGTAACACTCCTTTCAGACTTTAGTTGCTTACTATGTACATGGTATCTGTGAGTAATACCAATGGTTTGGCTTATGATTGTTCTGAAATAGTACCATTAGATTATTTTGTTCCTAAATTCCAATTACATGGTACCACACTCCACTTCTTGACATAATTCTTGAAATGTTACAGTATGAGCTCATTGATTCATTTCATCTCTTTATGTACTTTTTGCTGGAAAAATCATCTGCTTGCTGCTTTGATATGATCATCAAACTACTTATTCTTGTAAAAGGTGATTTTGTTACACAGTAGTATTAACACAATAAAGACTACTGTAATTAGTTGTTATTTTCTTGCATATGATGCATGTATCTTCTTTATTATCCATATCTGCTCATTTGTTTGCAGAATTTGATGCTTTGACTGGAAGCAAGATAGCTTCGATTGACCTTGGAGCTCGTGTTGTTCGTATGGCATATAGCCCTACTGCTAGCCACATTGTCATTGCTATTCTCGAGGTTTGTTTGAATGTTCCACTATATGAAAGTAATCGTTTCATCCATTTTAGAAATATGAAACACTTTTATCACCTAGCACCGAAATATTGGCCTTAGTGCTCCCAATGTTAGGTGCAGAAAGTTTATAATGGTTCAGCTTCATCAGTAAGCATGGTCTTGTGGATTTTTCATTATCAGCTTCCAGTATAGTGTTAAATATTATTTTATTCCCATGAGAATATTATTTTATACCATGTTCTGAATTCATGTGATGGTTTGACATGTTTAGTTTTCACTTTATGTTAATGGCTCATGTATTTTGTTCCTTTATATATCTTGTTCTGCAGGATGCTACAATCAGATCCTGTGATTTCGCCACTGAGCAGACGCTTGTGCTGCACTCACCAGAGAAAAAAACAGATCATGTTTCAATAGACACGGAAGTTCATCTTGCCCTGACACCTCTTGAGCCTATTGTCTTTTTTGGTTTTCACAAAAGAATGAGTGTGACAGGTTATTCCTCACTACTTAGTCTTTTTTTGCTTCTGAGGCTTAATTGAGGTCCTCTATTTGATTCTACTTTTAAAAGTGTCACTTGTTTGTGTTAACCACTATGCATTCCCCTCTCTTTCAGTTGTTGGAACTGTTGAAGGAGGGAGGCCGCCAACAAAAATAAAGACTGATCTTAAAAAACCTGTTGTTAACCTGGCTTGCCATCCTCGCCTTCCTGTCCTGGTAAATACAATCATAGCTTTACCTTTTTGCTGGTGATTACACTTGCAGTCTTGCAACAGCATGGTTGTCTTAATACTGTTTAATGTTGACATGCAAAATTATAATTTCAGTATGTAGCTTACGCTGAAGGCTTGATACGTGCCTATAACATCCAGACATATGTTGTTCACTACACCTTACAACGTAAGATGCAGCACTTTATTTTCATATATTTAAATATGTTTAGCCTTTTGTATGTTTCTTAGATTGTACTTTTCCCCAGTTGCGGTTGACAGTACAATTAAGCTTGTTGGAGCGGGTGCTTTTGGATTTCATCCGACTCTAGAGTGGATATTTATTGGTGATAGAGGTGGCACTCTCTTGGCATGGGATGTATCAACTGAGAGACCAAGTATGATTGGAATGTAAGTATTTTTTTTACAATATATATTGTTCAGGTTGGAAAACAGGACCATTTGCCCTTTGTTTCTTTCTTTTCCAATGTATGCTATTATTTTGATATTCACTATCTGGACAAGCTAATAAGATGTTAATTGTTGGAAGTACTTTGAGGTGAGGCATTGAGTTGCTTGAAGCACCAGTAGAGCTAGATTAAAGTTTCACAGTGTTCACTATGTGCACAAGCATTCGTGGGCTACCTCTCCTTATTATTTTATTAAAATAGGTCTAATGGACTCTAGGCACCCGTCTTTGCACCAAAGTTTCAGTGTGGTCCTGTGCCCCCATATGATACACTAGCATGCCGATCTATTTTGATGTACCTTCAATATAAGTTCTAATATTATGCTTGCAGTTCCTTGGCATAAATTTGATTGAGAAAATGTTAAAACACATATTCTTACCACAGCTAATCCTTCTCTTTGCATATCTCTGTTTGGATGGATACTATTCAATATACTTTTAATTGTTCCGGTTCTGCTAGTCTTTTACCTTTTTTTTTTTCTGTTTCATTTTATCTGATTCCTGTCTTTTACTTCTATACTCAGTACACAGGCTGGTTCCCAGCCTATCACATCTGTTTCCTGGCTTCCTACACTACGGTTGCTTGTTACAATTTCAAAGGATGGAGCACTTCAAGTATGGAAAACACGAGTTATAATTAATCCTAACAGACAACCTATGGAAACTCATTTCTTTGAGCATGCAGGTTAGTTTTGTTTCCAATGCTACTTATACTTTCTTCTCAAGCTGCCTTTGCCCCTTATAATTCAGATTCATTTGCTATTATGCATGATTAGTATGGTATACCTGGGTTGATTTTATGTCACATCCTGGGGATTGAAACAGAACGGCCTGCTGTGTTTAGTGAACTTCTTTGGCCCTGGGCCTCACTGGCTGGGACCTGGATGTGTTGGGCCTTTGGGAGAAAGTGGTGCTGCAGGGGAAAAGCAAAGCATGGGGGAGGAGGGCACACAAAGGAGCAGGAGAGAAGATAGATAGGCCATGACAAACAATGTCTAATTCAAATCAATCTTTGCCCTAGCTAACTTATTAAGGAGATAACAAACAAATAAAAATAACCGGCTTATCTCTGAGTTGGGCTGGTTTGGCCCCTGCTGCTGTGGCCTCCTGGTGTTGGTGCAAATGCAACCCCACATGACGTTTGCCATCTGTGTCCTGAGCTAATAGCATTCTAGCTTCTAAGCCATTTCATTGCATATGCTGATCACGCAAGATCTTTTTTTAATTTTTTTTAGTAGTGTCACTTGCCAATTGCATATTCTACCTTTTCTTCTTCCGAGAACAAGTTATACAACCGTTTCTGTTTTAACTATGCAGCTATTGAAACAATGGATATCACGAAGATACTCACTCTTCAAGGTGGAGAAGCAGTGTACCCTTTACCTCGAATAAAGAACCTGGCAGTGCACCCCAAGTTTAATTTGGCTGCAGTAATTTTTGCAGTTAGGTCGCATTAACTCCAAGCCCTAAAAGTTTGGTACTTAATGGCAGTAATTATAGAAATAATTTATATTTGACTTGCAGGATATGTCTGGGACAGAAGCTGCAAAGAACAAGGCTGCATACACAAGAGAAGGGAGGAGACAACTTTTTGCTGTTCTTCAGGGAGCCAGGGGATCGACTGGTAAGCAAATAAGTGCTCATTCTTACTTTGTTGTAGATATTCAAAATTCTTATTTAGTTCACGTGACTGTCGGTTGGAAATGGTAGAGGAATTTTATTTGCTTTTCCTTGATTTGAGCTCCTCTTGATTTATGATTTCATATGGCATAATTGGCATATACTCCCTCCATTTTCTTTTATATGATGTCATATAAAAGAAAATGGATGGAGTATGGATTAATAAACGATTAGATTTGAGCAGCTCGTACCTGCTTTAAAATTTGTTTTTGGTATTTCAGCTGCTGTTCTGAAGGAGAAACTTTTAGCCCTGGGTTCATCTGGAATCTTAGCTGAGCACCAACTCCAGGCTCAGCTGCAAGAGCAGCACTTGAAGGGGTAAAATTTAAATCTTTTTAGGCTTCGAAATCATTCACTATGTCAACATGCATTCTTGATTCATGTCATGCAAATTTTTATTTATGGTTTAACTTTGATTTCATTTGTTTTCCTTTTGTCAGCCAGAGTCAGCTAACTATTTCAGACATTGCAAGGAAGGCTTTTCTTCACAGTGTATGTGCTCTTTTTGTTAGCAATGGTTGCATCTTATTCTCTGCAGTTTATGGAAAACTTGTAGACAGCAAACTGTGACATTAGGCCTGAACTCTTTTCTTTTCTAATGTGCTCGTGCGCAATATTGTTTGTGTGCGCACGCATGTGTTTTCTTTTTCTTTTTTTTTTTGGGTGGGGGTTTATCAGTTCTAGCAACCTGCACAGTGGTCTCACATTCTGCCATGGGCTCCTGGCATCTATCGGTTCTTCCCTCTGCTACCAATAAAACCTTCCATTCAGCCTAGTTTTTTGTACGCCATACCTATTGAGTTCAGTATTTGCATTTACATATTGCTTCAAATTTCTTGTGTTCAATGTATGCAGCATTTCATGGAGGGACATGCTAAAAGTGGTCCAATCTCTCGTTTACCACTCATTACAATATCTGATTCTGGTAACCTTTTGCGTGATATTCCAGTTTGTCAGGTAACTTCTACTATAATTTATGTTGCCACTTGTTTACTTGCTGCTCTCTAACCTGTTTATTTATTTTTTACTCCAGCCATTCCATCTGGAGCTGAATTTCTTCAACCAGGAGAACCGTGTGGTTCAATATCCTGTTAGAGCTTTCTATTTGGATGGATTTAACCTGATGGCCCATAACCTATCATCAGGAGCTGATAATCTCTATAAGAAACTTTACTCAACGGTATTTAGTGCCTGTAGAACAACCTTTTCTTGTTCATTTTTTGTTACTTGTTTTCTAATTCTCAAGCTCTTTATTACCAGATACCTTCAAATATGGAATGCCACCCCAAGAATATTGCATACAGTCCTAAACAGCATATGTTTCTTGTTGTGTTTGAATTAAGTGGACCAAATGGAGTAGCGCATGAAGTTGTTCTTTACTGGGAGCAGACTGATCTACAAACAGTAAACAGCAAAGGAAGTTCAATAAAAGGTTTCCATCTTCCTGACATGCGCCTTACTATTGTATTGTCATAAAAATATGTTCTGCTTGGCTGGCTAACGAATGCATCATGTTTTCCTTGTTAGGTCGAGATGCTGCATTTTTAGGCCCGGATGATAATCAATATGCTATCCTGGAGGAAGATAGAACTAGCCTGAATCTTTTTAATCTCAAAGCAGTAGCCACAAAGGAAGCTCTTGAAAATAATGCCGCAGTGCTTGAAGAAAACACATTTGCTGATAATGCTGCCAATCCAACAGAACGGCAGGGTCCTCTGCAGTTTACTTTTGAATCAGAGGTTGATCGCATATTTTCTGCTCCACTAGGTAGGTTGTGTGGATTTCTTTTTCCTTCTGATCTTGCTTTACTCACCTGCCTCCCCAGCTTCATCAAAGGCTGGGGAATGAATAGTGTTATCTTGCATGTTTTATTTTTGTGACATGTAAATTATTGCTGAGCAATGCATTACTCCTTGTAGAATCAACCATGTTGTATGCAATTTCTGGAAAGCATATTGGACTGGCAAAGCTCCTACAGGGATATGGGTTATCTACAGATAATGGGCTATCCATCACCACGAAAACCGAGGGGAAGAAATTTATCAAATTGAAACCAAATGAGTCTGTTCTTCAGGTGTTCTATTATCTCCTCTAGCTCCATAATCAATCTTTCTATATTTGGTTGGACTGTTCTTAATCATAGGATTCATGAATATCTTTTATGTGATGCCACACATAAAAAATATTGCAATTCAGCTGCTTGCTTGCTCTGGCATTTACTTTGACACTGATTGCATAATGGATTAGTAAATATGAAGTAATGAACTTACACTTGCATCTTTGCTTTTGAGACATGAGGCATTATAGCTAACCTTTACAGGTAATTATTGTAATTCACTACTGATCGCCACTCTTAATCAAATTTGTCCTCTATTCAGGTGCACTGGCAAACAACTCTAAGAGGTCCTGTTGTAGGAATATTGACAACCCAGAGGGTAATGATAGCCTCTGCTGATCTTGACATACTTTCGAGCAGCTCAACAAAATATGACCGGGGTCTTCCATCAATATCCTTTTATCTAAGTCTAGCATCTACTTTCTGTGCACTCTTTTCATATATTATTGTACAAACTCGGGTATCAAGCATGGTTATTATCTGTTGACTACTGTCATTTTTTGTTGAGAACTTAACTACTTTGTACTATCGCTCAATGCTGTGGGTTGGACCAGCACTAATCTTCTCTAGTGCAACTGCAATAAGTATGCTTGGATGGGACAACAAAGTTCGATCTATCCTTTCTACTAGCTTCCCTCGTTTTGGTAAGATTATAGTATGTTCAATTAAAAATGACTAACCTAGAGTTCTTCTGATGCTCCCAGTTCCTTTAACATGCTTTGATATGCTATTGCTTCTTATTTTCATCAGTTTGTGCTGAACTAAAACATATGTACCTTTATGCCTGCAGTATTGCTTGGTGCCTTGAACGACCGCCTGCTGCTTGTAAATCCAACAGATATAAATCCAAGACAGAAAAAGGGAGTGGAAATAAGGAGCTGTCTAGTAGGGCTTCTTGAACCCCTTCTTATTGGATTTGCTACGATGCAGCAATACTTTGAGCAAAAACTTGATCTTTCAGAGGTGCTATATCAGATAACCTCGAGGTATTTTTTTTCCTGCTCAATTTCTTTCATAACATTTCCATATGCAAGTTGTTGTAGTGTTCAACGCATAAGTGTAGTCATCAACGTAATCATAGTTCAGAGTTACTGATTTTGTCTTTACAAATCAGATCTTGTAATTGACAGTTTGATACATTGAACAACCTAGTCGCAGCCATAAAGGCTCTTTCCACACATTTCTATAGAGCAAAACATGATATTCACTTAATCAGTGCATTACTAGTTTAGTACAAGTCTTCCATGTTCTCAGTTTCATCTACATTTGTTAGTGCTGCTGCTGCATTAGATCTTCCAGCCAATGATCAGTTTTTGCATCGTGTATTACAATATATTGTCCTCCTGGCTATGGCTATGATCTTATTTACATGCTTCATTCAAACTCTTGGCTATGGTTTAAGCTTAGTGGTCTCTGTTTTCTTCAATTTGGATGCACATCTCTTTGTGGAAAAATCCTGTCGATAGATCATTCGGAGGAATCACTTGATCTTCATTGAGCACTCGCTACACAGTCCCTTGAGCTTTGCATCTAGTGACAATGATCTATCATGCTCTGGCTTCTTGAGTCCTTTTTATGATTATTGTTCTTCAAAGCATGTTGTTTCTTCCTATATACCGCAGAAGGGGTTAATGGATGGATCACCATATTCTGATTACTTGTATTGGTATGTGTTTATTTCTCTGCAGGTTTGATAGTTTACGTGTTACTCCAAGGTCGCTGGACATATTAGCTAAAGGACCCCCTGTTTGTGGAGATCTTGCTGTATCACTATCTCAAGCAGGCCCTCAGTTTACCCAAGTAAGCCTAATCTGTGCTCATAATCATCCTTTTCTTCTCTTTTGCTTGATCTAATACTTTCTTCCATATTGTTTAGATCATGCGGTGCAATTACGCAATCAAAGCCCTCCGGTTCTCTACTGCTCTTTCGATCTTGAAAGATGAGTTCCTGCGTTCCAGAGATTATCCTCAATGCCCTCCAACTTCTCACCTGTTCCAGCGTTTCCGAGAGTTGGGATATGCATGCATAAAGTATGGCCAAACTATGCTCTCTACTTTTTGTGAAACAGGATACCATCTTGTCCTGATGTCTCAACTGCAAATATTGTTTGAAATGATTTTGATTAAATAATTTCTCTCTGTTTTACAAGAGTGTTATGACTTTCATCCAGGACAACATTTTGACCTCAACTAAATGCTGAAATAGTTTAGATGTATTTAAAATTTTGTCCTCCAAAGTAATTTGGATCAGACGTGCTCCAAAAATTTGAACTTTCAGAACAACCAGAATCAAAGTTTCAAAACCCAAAACCTTTACTGAGTTGGATCTGTAATTACATAGTACTTTGTAATACCCCATTTTACTCTGGTTTAATCTATAATACAATGTTGCTCCTCTTAACAGAATAGCTGTGTGTCAGAATGGCTGGCAAAAACAACTATTTTTCTTTTTCCTTTTATTTTTATTTTTTGTGCCTGTAGTAAATGAAAGTGATCTTGTCTGGTCGATGTTGTATGTAACAATCCAAGGTTATGTTTGCCTGCTGCCGATGAATAATGATTCCTGCATGATGCTGAGCCATGACAAACAATTGTCATTTTGGCCAGTAATACTGTTGAGCTAATTACTTCTATATACAATATGCTATCTTGTTTTTTACTGTTTCTAATTTCATCAGGATTGAAACTCTGTAGGTATGGTCAGTTTGACAGTGCAAAAGAAACATTCGAGGTTATTTCAGATCATGAGAGCATGCTAGATCTGTTTATATGCCACCTGAATCCTAGTGCGTTGCGTCGCCTTTCACAAAAGCTGGAAGAATCTGCTACAGATTCTGAGTTGAGGCGTTTCCTAGAGAGAATATTAAGAGTTCGCTCAACTGGATGGACACAAGGTGTCTTTGCAAATTTTGCTGCGGAAAGTATGGTGCCTAAAGGTCCAGAATGGGCAGGAGGAAACTGGGAAATCAAAACACCTACGAGCATGAAGAGTATACCTCAGTGGGAGCTTGCAGGAGAGGTCATGCCCTACATGAAAACTACCGATGCTGGTATTCCATCTGTCATTGCAGATCATATTGGTGTTTACTTGGGTGTGATGAAAGGCCAAGGTAACGTAGTGGAAGTAAGTGAAAAGAGTTTGGTTAAAGCTATTGCAGCAGCCAGTAGCGATAATGCGAGAACAGAATCTTCTGAATCGGCACAGAAGAACGTGGCAAATGCTGGGGGTGATTCAGTTGGTGATACTCTGGCCAGGCAGCTAGGGGTCCAAATTGCTTCAACAGATGAACAGGCAAAAGCAGCAGAGGAATTCAAAAAGACTTTGTATGGTGTTGTTGATGGTGGAAGTAGTGACGAAGATGAGTCTACATCAAAGACTAAAAAGATACACATCAGGATACGTGATAAGCCTGCTGCATCTACTGTTGATGTTAACAAACTGAAAGAAGCCACTAAACATCTAGGTTTAGGTCCTCCAATCACTAGGACAAGATCGTTGTCAGGGACACCTCAAGAATTTAACCAGGCTCCTATGCAGCCGCCAGCACCACCTGCTGGTCCAGCAATGCCAAATGCTGCAATTGATCTATTTGGCACCAATGCTTCAGTAGAACCACAAGGTCCTAGTGGAGCCACAGGTCCTGTAATTGGTGGCATGGGAGTGACGGCTGGACCTATTCCTGAGGATTTCTTCCAGAACACTATTCCATCGCAGCAGCTTGCAGCTCAACTACCCCCACCTGGAATAATTCTGTCACGAATTGCTCAACCTGCTCCTGGAATGAATGCAGTTCGGCCTGTTCATAATCAAAACATGATGGCTAATGTTGGTCTTCCAGATGGTGGGGTTCCCCCACAGGCACCGCCGCAACAGGCACAGTTTCCTCAGCAACCAGGCATGCCTATGGACTCTATTGGTCTACCTGATGGTGGCATTCCCCCACAGAGCCAGCCTCTTCCTTCACAACCCCAGGCTCTTCCTCCACAGCCACATGGCTTTCAACCTGCTGTTCCTGCCATGTCGCAAACAATTGATCTTAGCGCTCTTGAAGGTGGACAGGGAAAGCAGGCTCCTCGCCCCCCAGCACCTACTGTTGTGCGGCCTGGACAGGTGCTCAAGTTATTTTCTTATAAACATAATTAATGTTGTTCCATAGCTTTCTTTGACACTGCCATTGATGATTACAGGTTCCACGTGGTGCTCCTGCAGCAGAGTGCTACAAGATGGGTCTTGCTCATCTTGAGCAAAATCAGCTTACGGATGCTTTATCTTGTTTGGATGAAGCATTCTTGGCCCTTGCAAAGGACCAGTCACGTGAAGCTGATATCAAAGCGCAGGCCACTATTTGTGCACAGTATAAGATTGCAGTTGCTTTGCTACAGGTAATATTCATTTTTGTCATGATATACCTCATAACAGTGCAGTTTTTGTCATGGTTTTCTAGGAGAGTTATTTATTGGTTTCACCATGTGTCCTGAGGTAAATTTTCTGCTAGTTTTTGCTACCATGTTTTGCAGCTCACCATTTCCTATTTAAGCATTCAGCTGTAACAAATGTTTGCTTGTTTGCTTCAAGGACCTTGGGTAGAAATGTCTCAAGTCTGACAAATTTGATTAAACATATGCTGAACTCTAGGCAATACTTCTTTTATTCTTTTGGTGAACTTGGAGAATAATAAAAATTCCATCTCTATCATCATGGTAGACAGTGAAACAACTGGTCTTTTAAAAAAACAATTATTTGCATGGAACTGGTTAAGACTATCCATTGCTAAATTTTATTGATTTGCCCAGGAAATTGCTCGCCTGCAAAGGGTTCAAGGAGCTGGTGCGCTCAGTGCGAAGGAGGAAATGGCCAGGCTATCTCGCCACCTTGCTTCCCTACCCATCCAAGCTAAGCACCGGATTAACTGCATCAGAACTGCCATCAAGCGAAACATGGAGGTCCAGAACTATGCCTATGCCAAGCAAATGCTCGATCTCCTCTACTCCAAGGCACCCCCATCGAAGCAGGATGAGCTCAAGAGCCTGATCGACATGTGTGTCCAGAGGGGGCTGACAAACAAATCTATCGACCCATTCGAAGACCCCTCTCAGTTTTGTGCCGTCACCCTCAGCCGCCTCTCGACCATTGGTCATGATGTTTGCGATCTATGTGGTGCCAAATTCTCTGCTCTTTCTGCACCAGGGTGCGTCATCTGTGGCATGGGGAGCATCAAGAGATCTGATGCACTTGCTGGACCTGTGCCTTCCCCGTTTGGCTAAACGGCTGGTGCTCGATCTGTCCCAACGTTGTTAGATTTTTGTATCTATAGTGTGCAGTTAACATTCTTCGCATTTCATTGTTGTAGCTATTGTAGGCGTTGGAGATGTAGTAAGTCGGAATTTGGATGAGCTGTAACCACCCTTTTGATCGTGATGTGATTTATACGGACGGTTTTTCTTAGCATTGTGATTTATACGGACGGTTTTCTTAGCATTGTAATTAGGTCCGGCATTTATACATTTCCTACTGACATTGTGTTTTGAGTTCAAATGGTTATGGTTTACGAGGCATAATAAATTCTTACATTTCATAGCAAGAGTTGCATGTTTTAGTAAACACGAAACATTTCTTCATATTTTATTGTAGCTATTGTAACATCGGAGATGTAATCTCTTGAAATTTGGATGAGCTGTAACCACCTTGCTGGCCGTGACGTGATTTTACACTTACCATTCTTCATAGCATTGTAATTAGGTTGTTCGACATTTATACATTTTTCTCATCATTGCGTTTGATTTCAAAGGATTATGGTTTAAGAGGTATTATCTTCGGTTTTTAATAAATGACGCCATTGATTTTTATCCTTTCATTCGTCTTACTTAAAAAATTAGCTTAAATATAAAAAATATGGTCATGTTTAAAGTTCCTTCAATGATAAATTAGATCATAACAAAATAAAACATATTTAAATTTTTTGAATAAGATGAATAGTCAAACGTCGTGTTAAAAGTCAACGGCGTCATTTATTAAAACCAGAGGGAGTATAAGCAAGTCCTATAGTGCTTTTTCTACGTATAACTGGAATTTCTGGTAATCATAATAATACATAGCAGACAAGAACTATAACAATAACGATAGTTACGTCCCAAAAGAGAAAGAAAATATCGATGATCATTACATCTGTTGCAACGAGTAATCAGAAGATGAGAAAGCTCGTAATGTTGCACACACCAAACTACTTTCGTTTAACCTTAAGGGCTAGGCCAGTTGGCAGAGAATTCATAATGTTGCAATCACCAATCTATTCTCGTTTAATTAACATGCCAGCCAAGATAAAAGAAAATCCGAGGCACATGAAGAAAAAAGTTAGCACATATTGTCATGAGAATCTATTGAGACCTAGCGAAAGAACAAGACTAGAGGGAAAAAACAAAATAACTAGTACAAAACTGGCCAAACAAAAGAAAATAAACTGAAAGGAGAAGACGCTCCACGAGTTGGTAGGATTGGATTGTCTCTTTTCTCCTCGCTGGTAAATGGGCCAAAAAGAAGAAGAAGAAAAACATAAACTGAATAGGAGAAAAGAAAAAAATAAAAAACTACTAAAGTGAAACCAGACAAAAAGAAGAAAAATGAAAAAAAAATTAAAAAAATGGAAACACTCGAAGGGTTAGTGGGGATTGACTGGAGCCATCAGTTTTCTCCGCACCGGTAAACAGGTAAAAAGAGGGAAAAAAAGAAAAGAAACTGAAAAGGAGAAAACACTTAGAAGAGAAGCCAAACAAGTTGGTGGGTTGGATTGAAGCTGTTGCTTTTATTCGCACCACCAGTGTGGATGCAGGAAACGCCAAAATACTCTAGCAATCCAAGTGGCCTATATGCACGCATGTGTCATCACTCGGCAGGTGGGATCACCTAGCAAGCGTGCATGTGCCAGGGTTTAAGTTTTGACTTCCATGAACGATGGTGAATGCATATACAACAAAGCAACTATTCATTTCCTGTATCTACTCCACATGTAATACTTCTAGTCATGGGATATGCTTAAAGATTTAGAAAATTTTGAATATCAATCTCTTTTCTTAAATAGGGAGTAAATAAAAGAAAACATAAAAAACAAACATAGTGAGACATGATACCCCCATGCTCATTTGCCTTTACAAAGCATGTACCCACCCTCCTCTCACCTTGGAGCCATTAAGTGGTGGTTAATAAAGATGGAAATAATATAAAATAAAAGTATAACACATGAAAAGGACTTGCTCTAAAAAAGAAGCATATCACTACATAATTAAACCATACCTAGAATACACCCCAAACTGAGATGCAAATAGTAAAGGGCTATTAATGTAACAAAGAGAGTGGATGAAAAAAAAGATATATAGAATAAAAACAGATTATCCTCTTATATTGCATAGAAAGAGTTGCTTGTTTTAGCACACATGAAACATGGTAGCATCGGTGCATGCTAAAATGTTAGAATTTCATGTTATACACTCAGTATCTGATACATAGAGAGCAAATCTCATGTGTTACAACAATTTTGTGTACAAATGTCATTTGTTAGTCTACTGCTATTGCATACTACAACATACTTTTTCAAAAATGTAGCAGGAACGACATATATCACCTACATCTGAACTTTTGCATTTTTTATCTGATAAAATGCTTATTTGTTCTTGAAAGTTGATCCTATTCTTTACTGGCCGGTCATTCTCTCATTGAAATGTGGGCCGAGGATACATTTGTTAGTGAGACATCAGGGGGGAAATAAGGGATCACATGAATTTGACAAGGCAAACAAAGAATCATCTTATGATAGAGACATTACTGAAATACATATCACTATAGCAATCCTATTTTTTTTATCCTATAGCAATTCTATTACTATACATATCACATTACCGAAAGCTTTCAGATGTTATGACACCTTGTCATTATATTTCTTTGAGCAGCCAAAGAAAATGATGACATTGTTGGCATAAAAATAAAGAATTATAACATAAGACAAATATTTTGTTGTGGCATTTGCATGGATATGTTCTTAGTTTGGCCTTCCACATCAAATGCTTGATGTGATTCCGTTGTATTGCATCCTTAGAATATGTAATAAGATTGCACAAGATGAAACTAAACAGTGAGCATTTATTGTACATTTGTATTTTTTTTGGTGCACAACTTAATTTTCCAGGCCATCCTCCACCATATTCTATCCCATAATTAAAGAAGACAAAAACATAAGTAGTTGTACGCATGTACATGCATCACTTATTTCTTTAGCCTTCCATGTCATTAACTACACCTCCATCCCATTCTATCCCTAAGAATAAATGGAAAGATCAGAAAGAAACACATATTATGCATTGTACATATGAGTTCAACAATGGACCATCACCCCATCCAAATGTAGCCACGGAGTACACGAATACCAAATTTTAGGTGACCTCCCTGGATGTTTCACTTTTATTTTGGCATCTTCTTATTATAGTTTTAATGCCATCATTTTTTATTCTTGCCCTTCAACATTCATACATATTTTTTTGAAATCACTTTTACTTTTCATTCCCACACCTTGGAATATAAGTTGTGTATAAACTTATTTTGATGCTTATAGGGCAAACGTATTTAGAACTAACTTGTTATTTATTCACTTATAGGAAGAAGGTACGACCTGAAAAAAAAAGGTGCACGCGCAATTTTTTGTTGAAATATAGTGGGAAGCAAGGGTATGCCATAAAATATTAGATAAGATCAACAATAAGTTATTTCATCAAACATTTGGATTCAAGTTCACAAAATCAAATATATTTTTTGTAATATTTGGTAAGTCTTTGATTACTTAGTCCCCCAAATGATCAAACTTTTAAGGGGTAAATGATTTAACAACCATTAAGCATACAAACAAATTATTTGAAATGTATAAACTTTATTTGGTCCCCATTAATTTATAAAAGGCACTCGAGTAGAAAAATCATCATTGCTCAATATTTGCTAAAATGTGAATAGTACTGAAGTGAATCTTCTGTTACTTTATTGAGTCAAATATAAGGAAAACAAATGATGTACGTGAGAAATCTGATCCAAAGGATGCACTTATTAAAGCAACACGTAAATACACGTAGCGTTTGGTCGAGTGTGCTGTAAACAGTTGGCAAGCAAAGAAGGGGCATACAGCACACCATACCTAGATACCGACTCTAGGGTTGAAAACCTATGGGCTATGATTATAAATAGTAGTTCAGTATAAGAACTCTTCACTGAAAAAGCTCCAGTACAATTGTTATTGTAGAAGACTAGAGAACGTTGTAATACCAAAAACTTCAAGATGGGGAATGATGAAGAAAAGGCATCAAAACTAGCAATGAAGCAAGAGGCCCATGCCTAGATTTGAGTAAGTGCAACCATGATTCCATCTCAGAAAGAGATGGTGGGGAAACTCCAGAAAACTTCAAAGGTATTTTCTCTTTGAATACATCCGCCGATGAACCATCTAAAGTAGCTATTGCAGATCTTGCTTGCAACTATATGGAAGTAACTACGCTCTCCCCTGTCCCCGTTGAGAGGGATCACCATCGGAGGCAACAAGGTATTTTCTTTAATTGATCTGTCTTTGATAGTCTTTCTCTTGTTGTTGTTTGACATTCAGTAAGGTGATGTGGGTAGCAATAGATCTAACAAGATAATAGCCAAGTTCTTGTTGTACACCTTAGAAGAATCTAGATGTTTGGCTAGAAAATGTACTTAAGCCTATCAGACAAAATTCACGGAATTGATTCCCAATTTCATCACGAAAATTTAACAACATTGTGTGATGGGGACAATTCCCAATTTTATGATAATGAAACTAAACAAGTTGCATGTAATCATGAGGTCCCAACGAAATCTTTGCTATGCCTTACACTTCTTATTTTACACTTTCCTTTAATAAAACATTAGAAAAATATTTTATCATATCTCTCTGGGTTGGCCTGATTTAGGCATGCTCGCAAGTAAGGGTTAGGGGGTAAAAACCCCATTATTTTCTATGAGTATGTTTTTCGAACTATTAAACAGTATATTTTTTACAAAAATTTTCTATCTAAAAGTTACTTTAAAAATCATATTAATCTATTTTTTAAGTTTGTAATAGCTAATAATCAATTAATCATATGCTAATGGCTCATCTTGTTTTGTGTAATCTTTTTCTTCTCCCTTTTCCCTCACCTTCAAACACTTCCTTAGGCTTTTGCAATATAGACGAAGAGCTGCCATATTTATACATTTTAGACTTAATTGCTAGCTATTATTAAACCACAGAGTTGTAGAACTTGCCTCAAATAGCTAGATAGTTTTGGTCTCTGACAAGTCAAGTATTCTGTTTATGACCTAGCTTCCCTTTGTGGATTGAATCGATCAAGACACATGCACTTTTTTAGCGATAGTGACACACACATATATTCCCTTCTTCTTTGCTTTTTTATTTTGTTCGATGTCAGGAAAATGAATGTATGCCATCATTGTGCAGTCAATACCTCAATGAGATAAATCTCCTTGTTACCCCATATTAGCAATCCTTTTTAGGACATGTTCTGTTTGATTTCCTTATTGTTCATTGTACTTTTTCAATTGATTTGTTACTATATGCTCTAGTGTTTGGCCTAGATTACTAGTGGCTACTGTGAATACTGAGTTGCTTATCTTAATGCTGCTTTTGCATGTCCTACTAATGAATCCTCCATGACAGATGGAACATTTGACAAAGTTGCTATTGGTAACAATGATGACGAATATGCTAACCTTGCTAGTTTCTCCACACCAAATGTACGTTAAGTTAATTTCTGATCTTTTTTTTCATTTCTCATGGTTCTTGAGAAATTCTTCCGATAGACCGCTATATATTGCAGTTAAGGAAATTATATTATATTTATTCAGGTCTCTTCTACATCATCTGTTGGAAGAAATTCAAGAGATTTCAAATGGTTAGGTCCTATATCATATTCCAAAAAAGGGAAGTGTTACAGGTCCATCTGGCGCCGGGGAATTACAAACTTGGTATGTCCATTGATCTTCTTTGTGCATTGTTTATGTTGTAACGATCCGGATCTTGGTCTTACATCTATTGTGTTAATGTCCTTTTAGGTTCATGATTTTGTTTACATCCTGGTCCAACATAACAAGAGATATGTTGCTTATGTGGAAGAACTCTATAAGGATAACCATGCAAACAACATGGCTCGGATACGATGGTTCGACCCACTCGATGACGTTGGTATTCAGCTTGCTCCTGGAGTTAATGACAGAGAAATTCTCTTCTCTGACACTCAGAGTTGAATGCATAGACGGATTGATTGTAGTCTTAAATGCAGAGCACTTTGAGAAGTTTCAGACAAGTGTAGACAACACCAACTGGGAGCCTCATCTGTTCATTTGGCTGCTTGATAATGACGACAATGTCAAGTCTTTTGACATTGCACAGTTGCAAGGATATTCAGACCAAGAGATATTTAGCACAATTTTAGACACATCTCCTGTTACTGTTCATTCCGATGCATCCAACAGCACCAGAGTCATTCCTAGCTCATCAGACAGAGGACAGAAGAGGAAGCATGATGCAAATGGTGATCAGACCATGGAGAAGCTCCCTGCTGGTGGTGCAGCTATCTTCTGGTGATTAGACCATGGGATAGCACCGTTGCTTTTGGTTTATGAATTATGCATCCTTGGTGTGATGTGCGACTTTGGTGCATTCCCAATTTCCCATGGACCTTTAGTTATTGTGTCATCCAGCCATGCTAAGTCCAGGACTTTTGAGTTAAGTCTTGTGTGTATACTGCAAGCCCTTTTGGTTATTTGTTCCATAAAAAAATTGAAAAATCTGATGCCAAGTCCTGTATCTAGTTTATAACATTTTTATCATCCCCTTGTATCATCTTATCCATTTCTTTAGATTTTGTGCATTCTTATCTTGATGGGAACTCTTTAGATTCCTAGAGAGAAATCTTTGTGAAATTCAAATTAAATGGAATCTGTAGCCTTTTCCCCTCCATTGCTCTTGTGAACTTAATGTCACTTGTGAGAAATTTTGATTGTGGAGCAATAAATGAAGGAAGCTAAGCAAAATAGAGAGGTTATGTGGCCTTGATGGTACTCCTCAGGTGATTTTTCTGCTAGATTTTTCTACCATATTCTGCAGCTCACCATTTTCCTATTTCAAGCATTCACCGGTAACAAATGTTGCTTGTTCACTTCAAGGACCTTGGATAGCATCAACTTGCAGTCTTTGAAAAATTTGATTAAACGTATCTTGACTGATGGGAAATTGGGCGCTAAAGGCAATATAGTTCATTAAATTTTTGGTGAACTTGAGAATAATAAGAACTCCATCTCTATCTGAGAGTTGCGTCATCACGGTAGTCACTGAAAGTCTGAAACTATTGGTCTCCAGAAAATGAACTATTCACATGGAACTGGTTAAGACTGTATATGTTGCTTAATTTTATCGATTTGCCCGCAGGAAATTGTTTGCCTGCAAAGCGTTCAATGAGCAAGGAGAAATGGTCAGGCAATCTTGTCACCTTGCTTCCCTATCTATTCCATACATGATTAACAACACCAGAACTTCCATCAAGTGAAACATGGAGGTCCAAAACTTTACCTATGCCAAGCAAATGCTCGGTCTCCTCTATTCCAAGGCACCCCATCCAAGTAGGATGAGCTCAAGAGCCTGATCGACATGTGTGTCTAGAGGGGGCTGATGAACAAATCTATCAACACATTCGAAGACCCTTCTCAGTTCTTAGCATTGTAAATAGGTCTGGCTTTTATACATTTCCCATCAACATTGCTTTTGAGTTCAAATGATTATGGTTTTAGAGGTGCAATCAATTCGTACAATGTCAAAAGTGGTGATGGGGGCAGCGACCCACTTTTATCCTTCAGTTGGTGATACAACTATGGTGGAAGTGTTAGCATGCTGAAGGACAGTTGATCTTGCCAGTGAGATGGGGGTAAAAAGAAGGGTGGCTATTGAAACACATAGACTATAAGTGGCGAAGATGAGTATCAATCATTCTGTTTATGGGATGAGGATCCACGAATTAAAATGTAAACTAAGCTCTTTCCAAGATGCTAGGATCAAATGGATCCATAGGTCAGCGAATATGGTACTCATGTTAGCGAATGAATGTTGTTCTAGCGAATGTATATCGAACTGGTTCTCGGTTCCCCCAGTGTTCCTTAGGTCTTATCTTGATGTGGACTGTAATCAGTTTAATATGATTGAATAAAGAGGCTAGCAGTTTTCCCTGCAAAAATTGGGTCTGCGTGCCGCATGCCTTGACAGTTGTCACTAACTAGCCCAGGTGATTTCGAGTGAGAGATTAAGGGTTCTATAGTCAAATTATTGGAGATTTCTACTTCTCGCAATCTCAAAAAATGATCTTACTTTGAGGAGTTTTTTTTTAAATATAAAAACAACTAACTGAATGCCTGTGCTTTACTATAGATAAAAGAAAATATATTATAATATCACCTAAAATAAATAAAAATATATTTTTATGAAATGGCTTACCTAACTTTTTTCTATAGAGAATATTCGCTTTAATTTGATTTTATATGTGACTATCTATTTAGATTTGATTATTTCTTAATATTAAAACATTCAGGGATAATTTACAATAGGAATAGATAGAGTGGCAGATTCACCGCCATCACCACTACCTTCTTTATGACTCTCTTAGTTTAAGTTTATTGACTAATGCAAATTACATCGCATGCATATACATCAAAGCAGTCATTTATTGCATGTATTTAATTACAACATATGTACTCCCTCCAGTCATGTGACATCGAGAGTTTAAGTTTTAGAAATTTTGAGCATCAATTTCTTTTTTAAAAAAGGGAGCTGTTAAATATGTGATCTGAATTTCGTGATTCGAATTTCAGCATATAATATATTCTTATTACTGGATTAGTTTCTTAATAGAATTTCTAGTCTTTTCCTACTAGGACTTCTATATTTATTCCCTCATATATATTACTTGTAAGCAACACTTATTTCCTGTATTTGTAATCAACTCTTTAACAGTGATTATTGTCAGTCGGCGTCCGTGGTTTTTTTCCACAAGGGTCTTTCACATAAAAAATTTATGTCTCTAATTACATCTATTTTTATAAAAAATGATATCAGACCAGTGGAGATCATCTATTTCGGCGGTCATGACTTTTTTTGCCGACTCGATGAATAGATCTATTCTCGTCGAATTGGCCACTAGAGTCGGAGGTGGAGTACACCAGATTGATTCGGAGTTGGACATGAAGACCAAAGCAGAGGCGCGAGGCGCAGCTCAGCAACGCGTCGTCCGAATAACTGCGCACGATTCCCGAGGCCAAGAAAAAAGAATTCCTTGCTACTGTGAGGAGGTGAATTTTTTTGGCAGATTTTGCTACGGCCACACAGGCCAGGAGATTCAACACATTTTGCTTCGTGCACACACAAAGTGTACTAGAGTTTGCGTTTCTGCTAGGTTCATACAAAATTTATACCGACAGATTTAGGATTTATTTTCATAGCTAGTTTGAAGTATGATATACCGCTCCTGTATCGTGATACGAGATTCTTATTATGCCAAGTGAAGATGCGAGCCATTTTTGCACAACATAACTTGGATGATATGCTAGATAGATTTAACAATAAGAGGTTCAATGATTGGTCTGATGATGAGAAAAGAAGAGACTGTAAGGTTATGGCATATATCCATCTTCATCTATCTATTAATATTTTGCAGGAGGTGCTTAAGGAGAAAACAGCTGCAACGCTGTGGTTGAAGCTGGAACAGATTTGTATGATAAAGAATTTGACCAGTAAGATGCACCTAAAACAAAAGTTATTCTTGCACAAATTGCAAGATGGTGAGTCTGTGATGAATCACCTCTCCATTTTCAAGAAAATTGTTGCTGACCTTGAGTCTATGGAGGTAAAGTATATCGAAGAGGATTTAGATCTTATTCTATTATATTCATTGCCTAGCTCATATACAAATTTTAGAGATACCATTATTTATAGTCATGATACTCTAACTTTATAATAATTTTACGATGCTTTACATGCCAAAGAGAAGATGAAAAAGATGGTATCGTCTGAGGATTCAGTTTTACAAGCAGAAGGCTTGGTTGTTCGGGGCAGGCAAAAGTACAAGAACACAAACAACCAATCAAGAGACAAAAGTTCTGACAACCACCGTGAGAGATCAAAGTCCAGAGATAGGTATAAGTCATGCAAATACTACAAGAGAGGTGCACATGACATTTCTGAGTGATGGAAGCTGCAGAATAAAGAAAAACGCAATAGAAATTATAGACCGAAAGGTAAGAAAAAAAATGAAGGTAAAGTCGTTGTTGCTACTGATGATGGTTTTGATGGAGATGTACTAGTTGCTTATGCTGCTTATGCATAAAGTAGTGATCAGTGGATTCTTGATACTTCTTGCACCTATCATATGTGCCCGAATAGGAATTGGTTTGCCACCTATGAATCTGTTGAAGGTGGTACTGTATTGATGAGTGATAATATGCCATGCAAGGTTGCTGGCATTGGTTTAATTCAGATCAAGATGTTTGATAGTTGTGTCAGAACACTGTCAGATGTGCGGCATATTCCAAATTTAAAGAAAAATCTCATATACTTGTGTACTCTTGATCGTAAGGGGTACAAATATTTCGGATTCAACGGAATTTTGAAGGTAACAAAATACTCTCTTGTCGTGATGAAAGCAGATATTAAAACTGTCAATTTGTACCATTTGCAGGGTGCTACAGTATTAGGTAATGTTGCTGCAATTTCTGAATCATTATTTAATACCGATGCTACTAATCTTTGGCATATACGTCTTAGGCATATGAGCTAAATTAGTTTGACAGAATTGAGCAAGAGAGAATTGCTAGATGGTCAAAGCATCGGAAAGCTAAAATTTTGTGAGCATTGCATCTTTGGCAATCATAAGATGGTGAAGTTTAACATATCTACACATACTATAGAAGGTATTCTTGATTATGTGCATTCTGATTTATAGGGGTCTGCTTATAAGACATCTCTAAGAGTTGCTTATTATATGATAACTATCATTGATGATTCTCGAAAAGCTTGGCCTTATTTTTTATAGCGTAAGTATCAAGCGTTTCCTATATTTAAAGAGTGGAAGGCTATGGTTGAAAGACAGACCGACAGGAAAGTGAAAATACTTCGTGCTGACAATGGGATGGAGTTTTGTTCTAAGCATTTTAAATCATATTACAAGTCTGAAGGCATTGTGCGACACTACACCCTTTCTCATACATCTCAACAAAACGGCGTAGCTAAGTGTATGAACTGGACAATTATATCAAAGGCCCGTTGCATGTTGTCAAATACAAGTTTGTCTAAACAATTTTGGGCGGAAGCCACTTCCATAGCTTGCTATCTTATTAATCGATCACCCAATACTACCATTGATAAAGAAACTCCAATTGAGGTATGGTCTAATTCCCCAACAAATTATTCAGACTTAAGAGTATTCAGCTATACTGCTTATGCTTATGTTGATAATGGTAAATTAGATCCTAGAGTAATTAAGTATATTTTTCTTGGTTATCAATCTGATGTGAAAGGCTATAAGCTATGGTGCCCTGAGACTAAAAAGGTTATGCTTAGTAGAAACGTTGTCTTCCATGAATCAATTATATTACATGACAATCCTTCTACTAATATTCCTGTTGAGAACTAGCAGAAAATAAGCGCGCAGCTGAATCACTTGGGCAGTTGAGGGCATGTATCAGAAAAAGAGAATATTACAGTTGACCAAGAAACTCCTATTAGTGAAGATTCAGATTCTTCTACTGTTGAGAAGACATCACAGCATTCTATTGCACTTGATAGAACAAGGAGAACCATCAAATGGCCTCAAAGATTAATTGAAGAAGTGAACGTAGTTGCTTATGCTTTTGAGTGTGGCAGAAGAAATTGAAGGTAATGCAGAACCTTCAAATATTTTGATGCTATTGTTTCTGATAATTGTAATAAGTGGATAGCTGCTATGCATGGTGAGATGGAGTCACTTGAAAAGAACAGCACTTGAGAACTGGTGAATTTGCCAAAGGAGAAGAAATCTATCCGTTGCAAGTGAATTTTCAAAAGAAAGAAAGGTATGTCTCCAAATGATGAGACAAGATATAAAGAAATGCTAGTTGCTAAAGGTCATAACCGGATTCCAGGTATTGATTTCAATGATGTCTTTTCCCTAGTTGCGAAGCATGGTTCAATTCGCACTTTACTCAGTATTGTTGCAATGCATAATTATGAACTAGAGCAATTAGATATCAAAACTGTATTTTTACATGGAGAGTTAGAAGAAGACATCTATATATAGCAACCTGAAGGTTTTGTTGTTTTTGGAAAAGAAAACGTTATCTGTAGGTTGAAAAAGTCGCTTTATGAGTTGAAACAGTCACCTAGACAATGGTACAAGAGATTTGACTTTTTCATGCTTTCTCAAAATTTTAGAAGATCAAATTTTGATAGTTGTGTTTATTTTAAAGTTGTTAATGGTTCGGCTATATATTTGCTTCTTTATGTCAATGATATGTTAATTGCTGCAAAAGACAAATTAGAGATAGCAAAGTTGAAAGCACAATTGAGTAGTGAGTTTAAGATGAAGGATTTGGATGCAGCGAAGAAAATTCTCGATATGGAAATTACTAGAGAAAGACAGTCTGGCAAGTTATTTCTTAGTTAGAATGGTTACATTGAAAAAGTTCTTCATCGATTTCATATACATGATGCAAAACTAGTGAGTACTTCTTTAGCTGTACATTTTAGACTATCTTCAGATTTATGTCCATAATCAGAATATAATGTTGAGTACATATCTAGAATTCCATTGTCACGCCCCAAACTGACCTTCCATGAAGGACGAGTTCGGATCGTGCAATTAACCTGCAAACCTGTACCAGTCCTAGGAATATAGTGCTAGCATAACAGACGATGGAACCATCATGGCACAACTTGTCTTTATTAATAGACATAGTCTTACATCTAAGTTGAAACTGTGGACATATCCCGAGTTCACAACGATACATTAGCAAAAGAGCGGAAAGCAGAAACTAGCCCAAAGCTACAAGCGCGACTCAGGAACTAAGCCGAAACCCTAAAATTCCTCGAAACCAGCCTGCTCCTGGAAGAACTCCTCGTCAGTTGGATCTAGCTCGTCTTCCGGCACTAGGGGGGATAGATACGTATATATATAGAGCAAGGGTGAGTACTAGCGTACTCAACAAGTCATGGGAACTTAGGTGATTAATGCAAGCTTCAAAGGATGGTTGGTTGTTTTACAATTTGTTTTATTTGAATTACTTTCAGAATAGTCTAAGTGTGTGCTTCTCAACAATCGGGGCGAGGTGCGGTCTCGCCCGGATTGGAGTGATTTGTATCAATCTTTGAATTGGCGCAACTCTCAAAAGTTGGCCTCGGGAATCCAGCTCCACCAGCTGATCCAACATCATCGGGCCCACAGCCCGGCTGTCCTTGACAACATCACACCATTTCCGAAATCGGATTCCCAATCTGCAAACATCCTTCGTAAACCGTTGTCAAGCAAAACTACGCTAAGAAATCACCTCACATCCGCTCTTGACCGTGGGCACAGCTGTTCAAACAGTTTAAACCTCTGCAAAGAGGGTACACTTTACCCACATGACGCGCCCTATCACCCAGCTTGCAACTGAACAAACACGACTGGTGACTAGGGGTTTTCGCGACAAGGCTTTTTCGGAGTCCACCCAGGTTACCCCATGCTAACTGGAGGGGTCCATGACCAATCACAGGGTAGGTCATCGACCATGCTGTACCAGGAACCCAGAAGGCAACCCCGACGCCCTCCCGCACGATCCACAGTTCACTGGCACACAAGGTGTCCCTAGGCGACACGTTACTCCGCCAAGAGTTGTCCCATATCATTAATGTGGTTATACTGTTGTATGTTCGGATGAAATCCCAAAGGGATCGGTCCTTAGCTGCAGTGCGGGAGACTCGTCCAGTTGGCACGATCCCCGCACCACGGTTTTCGCAAACTTTATTTTTAAGACACCAACTCAGGTGTCAGGTTTTCCAATGTTTCGTAAACCCAAATTTTACCCATCATACATATTTTTAAATTTGATAGGCGACCACCGGTACCATGACCATCAGCACGGATACCGGGATCTATCAAGGAAGGTGGCAAGGATGTTTAAGGGAATCACAATCAATCAAGGAAGTCATGCAGCAAATGGGTCGGCAGCCCGTCGGTCGTCTCGCGACCGCAGCCGAGAATTTAATTACAGTATAACCTAGGTTATGTGATTTGGCAAATAAAATACTTAGTTCCGTAATTATGGGCACGAGATGATCAAAGGTGACTTGCCTTGCTCAAGTCCTGCAACTTCGTCTTTGAATTCCGCGTCTTGAGACTCCTCGGGTTCCGAAACTACACGTGTCACGAAGCAAAACAATAAAAAGACTAGTATAATAGTCCTATTAGGGATTTCTAAGTGTGCCATCGAAAAGATCTCATTTTTAGAAAATTTCTGAAACTGGAACGGAGTCAATCGGAGGAGTGAGCCAAAGATATGGATTTTGGAAGATTTTGGCATTTGTTGGTGTATTGGAAAAAGAATTAAAAGGATTTTCCTCTGATTTTTATCCTCTGGGCCACTACCGGGCGGGGCCTAGCTGCCAGCCGGGGCAGATGCATGCGCGCTGGGGGGTTCAACAGGAATGGGCCAACCCGAGAGAGGCAGCTCAGCTGGCCAGGGAGATGCGCGCGCGAGGCCTGACAGGCGGGCTCCAGCTGGCGGGCGAGGTCCGCTTGTCGGCCCCTAGTCCATGAAAGAACGGTTCCACCAACGGGCTAGTGTACAGGGAACAGTGGACGAGGAGCACTATGGAGGTGCGCGGTACACTGGCTCAGGACGGACCCACGCGCAGTCGCACAGAGGCTAGCTGAGCCGTGCACACGAATGGCAAGAAACAGAGGCGTCACACCGCCGCGCACAAGCGAGAGGAGGAAGAAGAATAGGAGTTTGATCGAACGACTAACGACGGCGTGGGTCGTCCGAGCGAAGCACGGGGGTTCATACGGCGGGGAGGTCACTGGTGCAAGGCGGACGCCAAGGGAAGGACGGCCAATGGTACAGATTGCCGAAAGGAGGGCGACGGCAAGATATTGCGGCCGAGCATGATGGCGGCAGCGATTTGGGCTTTTCTTCGATGGGCTCTCGTAGTTCGATTCGGCACTGTCGGGGGCTCTAGATGCGGTCCAGAGACAAAACCCGAGGTGGAGGTCAACGGCGAACGATGCTGCTTGGCAGGCGGCGACGAACAGGACAAGCGGCGGTACGGTGGTCGTGGCGCGGTGGCTACAGCGGCATTTGTGCCCTTAGAAGGGCGATGGCGGCTTCCACACGCACTAGGGAGGAAGGTATAGAGGGGACACAGAACAAGGAGCTACCGAGGCGGTGGGGCGCTGTGAAGAATCGCCGGCGGCGCGAACGTAATCGTTCGGCCTCGGCTCGAGTGACGCGGTGGAGCAGGGGAGGCCGAGACGTCGATGGCGGCCTCGGGTACTCTAGGAGCTCGGTAGGGCACCGAGGCTCCAAGGCTTGTGAGGGCGGTGGAATTTGGGAAGGGGAGACAGGGCGATGGCGGTCGGGTTTTATAGGCGTCCCACAAGACTGGTGATGCAGGGGCGCCATGGGGATTTCCCGTGGTCGAACGGCAAGTTGTCATGATCAAGGTGAGGACGGCGCACAGGCTAGGCAGCGTCAGCGGGCGCACTCCACTGCGAGCCACAATGAGGCGAGACAGAGGCCCGCAGCGGGAGGAAAAGATGAATGCCGATCGACTCTTGGGATAAAGGGGAGAAGAGAAGGAGAAAAAGGAATGTTTTTCCTCCAACCTTTGGGGCGGCGGGGGCAGGCGTGCTTGTCCCGAGCTTGGCGGCTTGCGGCGGGGTTAGGGTGACGCGAGCCGGTGAGGTGTAAGGCTGGCAAGCGGGTTTGGTGGCGAGCGGCGACACAACGGTCTCCGGCACAGGAAGGGATGACGGCGGTGTCCTAGTGGTCGGCGATCGGGCGGGGAGCTAGGGCATCCAAGGCACGGCACGAGGATTTGAACATTGGCGACGGCGTTCGGCCGGCGAGAGGGAGAGAGAGAGAGGAATGGGACGCGAGTGACGAAGCACAGTACTTACTCCGTTTTCGTCGAGCACCGGTGTGATGGAAACGACGCGTGGCGTCGCCAGGGAGTCAAGCGGGCTGGGGGAGACACAACACAGGAACGGGCCGGGGGAGACAGGCCTAGGGAGAACAGGAGTTTTTCTAAATTTTCTAGGATTAAGGAGATGAATTTCCTTTGGATTATTTGAAGGACTAAACTAGGGATTTGATTTTTTTTGTATTTTTGTGACTTTATTGAAAGAAAGGGAGAATGATTTCTCAATGGCTGATTGGGGATTTTCGAGGATGCCGATGTATTTTCTCGAATTCGGTTCCCAGGAGAAAGAGTTGATCGCCGGTTGAGGGATTCTATCCGACGAGGGAAAAAAATGAGATCTTGACACACGGCACAACCACAAGAAAAATCAATTTTCACAATTACGGATTTTTATTAATTTATGTTTACACCTAAACACTAGGGCGTTACATGTTCAAGCGAAGTTGGTTCACTTATATATGCCATGGTATGTTCTCGTCCTGGCTTATCATATCCATTGAGTGTTGTCAGTAAATACATGGCTAATCCTAGCAAAGAGCATTGGAAAGCAGTTCAGTGGATTTTCAGATATTTGCGTGGTACTTTTAATGCTTGTTTGCAATTTGAAAGTTCTAGAGGTGGACTTGTTGGTTATGTGGATTCAGATTTTGCTGAAAATTTGGATAAAACAAGATCACTCACAGGTTATGTTTTCACTATTGAAGGTTGTGCTGTTAGTTGAAAGGTAAGTTTGCAAGCAACTGTTGTCTTATCTATTACTGAAGCAGAGTATATGGCTATTTCTGAAACTTGTAAAGATATTATCTAGCTTAGAGGTTTGTACACTGAGCTTTATGGAGATACGTCTTACATTAATATATTTTGTGATAGCCAAAGTACAATATGCCTAACAAAGGATCAGATGTTTCATGAGAAAACAAAGCACATTGATGTGAAATATCACTTTATTCGAGGTCTCAATGCTGAAGGTGATGTCAAAGTATGTAAGATAAGTACTCCTGATAACTCCATTGATATGATGACAAAGTCAGTTTCTGCTACTAAGTTTGAGCTTCGCTCAAGCTTGGTTGGTATTACAGTGTAGTCCTAGAGACTATTTGCGCGTGGTTATTTTACCTATATGAGATGTTTTTTGATGACTGATGATTTATATGCTACAAGAGAAATTTGTCTCAAGGTGGAGATTGTTAAATACATGATCCGAATTTTAGCATGTAACATATTCAGATTACTGTATTAGTTTTCTAATAGGACTTTTAGTTTTTTCTACTAGGACTCCTAGATTTATTCCTCCATATATATTCCTTGTAAGCCGCACGGGATGTGCTGACGTCCCACTGTTATTCCCTGTATTTTAATCAACTCCTCAATAGTGATCATTGTCAGTCAGCGTCCATGGTTTTTGCCGCAAGGGTTTTCCACATAAAAATTCCATATCTCTATTTGCATCTATTTTCATAACAGGAGTAAATAAAAGAAAAAAATCAAAAACAAGCAAACATGACAGTCATGAGCCATAGTGCCCTAGTACTCATAGCTCCACCAGTTTGCTTTGTATGTTATGCACTCCCGCTCTCACCTTGTAGTCAGTAAGTGCTAAAGATAGAAATATATAAAAAAACAAAAATTATACCAAGAAAAGAACATGAAATTATAACACATGAAAAGTACTTGTTCTAAAAAAAGAAACATATCATTACATAACCAAGCCATATCTAGAATACACTCCCAAAATGAGATAGAAATAAAAAAGGCATATACATGTTTATAAAAAGGGAGCATGGAAAAATTATAAATAACAAATACAAATTATTCCTGCAAATTTCATAGCAGGAGTTGTCTGTTTTAGTATACATTAAACATTTCTTCACATTGTATTGTTGTAGCTATTATAGCATTAGAGATGTAATATGTCTTGGAATTTGGATGAGCTGTAACCACCTTTTTGGCCAGGACGTGATTTATATGGATGATGTTACATATCATTGTAATTAGGTTGTTCAAAATTTGTGCGTCTCCATCAACATTGCATTGAAGTTCAAATTATTATGGTTTAAGAGGTACAAGCAAGTCATATAGCGCATTTTCTACATATGCATAGGATATTTCTGGTAATCATAATACCATATATTAGATGTACAATAACAATGATGATGATCATTACATCCCAAAAGAAAAAGAAAACACAATGATCATTACAATTGTTGCAATGAGTAACCAAAAGATGAGGAAGCTCATAATGTTGCACACACACCAAACTATTTCCGTTAAACCTACAAGCTAATGAAGCTCGTTGAAAATCCCAAGCATATGAAAGGTAGATTCAATGCGAGGTGTCACGAGAATCCTCTAAAGACCTAACGAATGGATTGGACTGGAGGGGAAGGAATGAAAAACAACTAGTGCGAAACCGTCCAAAAAAGAAAAGAAATTGAATGGGAGAAAAAATGGGCAAAATAACTAGAGGCAAACTAGCAAAGAAAAGGAGAAGATGAAAAGAAAAGTCTAACATGGAGAAAATGCTCAACGGGTTGGTGGGGTTGAAATCGAGCTGTCACTTTTCTCTATGCCAGTAAATAGGACAAAAAGAAGAAAAGAAACTGAAAAGGAGAAAAAAGACCATGAAAACACCTAGAGTGAAACCGGCCAAAAAAAAAAGAATTGCAAAAAGGAGAAAACGCTCAATGGGTTGGTAGGGTGGACAGGAGCCGCTGCTTTTCTCTGCACTAGTAAACCAGGAAAAAGGAAGAAAAAAAGAAAACTGGAAAAAGGAGAAAACATTCAAAGGATAGGCCAAATAGGTTGCTGGGATTGGACTGGAGTCGTTGCTTTTCTCCGCACCAATAGCACATGGAAGCAGGAAAAGCTGAAATTGTCACGTCCAGAAATTCACAATCAGAATTCTGAACATTATGTGTATTAAATCCCTATCCAGAAAAGCCAAAGTACATAGTTCCAAGTGGCCATACAGAGTACGTCTTACAAACAGAATAAAATTATCTTGCAGAAATACAGCGGAAACGATAAAATATAAACAAACTAAGTCACACAAAGACTTCTGTTCTATAGGCAGCTTGATGGCGGTACAAGTCTAATCCTCCTGGCGATCATCATCAGAGTAGAACTCCATTTCTGAGAGGGGGAAAGGGAGCAAGACTGAGTACCACCCACAATACTCGATAAGTCACACCCGCAAATATGCACAATGCACGGGAGACAAAGAAAGGTTTTGGGGCTCATTTGCATAAAGCAGCTGTAAAGTGTAGTACTTGAGAAACAGGTGAAAATGGCGGTTAAATAAAGCAGTATTAAGTCATCACTGGTCAACGCTACACCACGTTGATCAGGCACAAACCATGTATCCTACCTCTACACAATATTTTAAGTCAAATTATCATGGTGAGACTAAGCACGGTAAGTCTTAACCAAACTCCCATAACCGTGGGCACAGCTATTCGAATAGATTTTAACTCTAGCTAGAGGTGTACAATTGTACCCACAAGACATAGCCCCACACACATTCCTATGTGCCGGCGTGCCACCACGGCACCCCGCGAGAGGCTGTGACAGGACCGTTCACACAACTCCTCCCCAACCATCCACACCACGCTGAGATTGCACCTGCCGATAGGGCACACCGTGTCAGCTAGGCTAACCCCCTTGTGCCACGATGGACCCGGAAGCCAATCAACCCGACACCTGAGCCGACCCAATTCCATCACGCCTATCCTCACCAACGGTACCTAGGGGAGGGAGAAGCTACGCTACAAGTCCAGCCGTTGCCCACGCTGGCTTGTCATATGTACGAAAAACTGCTCAAGGGGTTCCCCCGAACCGATCCTTAATTGCCATGGGTGCGACCAGCAAAACCATGCACCCACAGCCCACCATTAAGGTCATTATCCATGACCAAAATTCCATCATCGTGACACAGAGTCGAATAATACGTATAATAATGGATGTTTATTCCCCCAAGGTGAGCTAGTTTATTCTAGGCATGGCTAAGCAAACCTAAGTCATAAACTAGTCATATTATTACCCAAGTTACAAAGGAAAAGGGGTTTAACAAGCTATGGTCGTCAAACTGTATATAGGTTAAGTACCATCCCGCATAAAATAATAAAACATGCATCTTTATTTAAGCAAAGCAAATATTTCACATAAATTAGGCACAATATGATCAAGAATGTTGATGTAACTTGCCTTGCTCCGGCTCTGTAACTTCTGCAACGACTTCGAAGTACACGGGAGGGTCGGAAGCATCGGTCTCTAACAACATCCAATACATAAACAATGAAAACAATACATAATAACACTGAAAAAAGAGCTAAACCTATTTTTAATGTATTCTTGGTATTTTTCTGGATTTAATGATATTTGAATGGAATTAATCGGAACTCGTATGAATTAGTTATGAATTTTCAAAGATTCCCTATGTTTTTACTATATAAAAGAATTGCCTTAACGATTTATTACGCATTTAAAAGCATTTATGGTGTCAGCAGACAGGGAGAGGACCGACGCCGATAGGCGGGGCCCATGGTCAATGAATCACAGGCGTTGGGCGCACGGTGGACCAGGTCCACGCGCGGCCCAGCGTGGTTAGGCCACATGGCTGCCGACGTGGCAGCCACGGTGGACGAAGGACCAACGCAATGCCGAGGTGGCACCGACATGGCAAGGCTTGGGCGCCCGCGGCGGGCGCCACACGGATGGCCCCGATCTGCCGAGGCAGATCGGACGGCCAGGACTAAACAGGGCGACGCCCCAACCAGCGTGTGGCCGGCGGTGGCGCGCACGTCGGCTTGCGGTGACCAGAGAGCGACGAATGACGGCTAGAGATGGAGTTAGACGGCGGCGTTGGCTCAGGAAGACGGCGCCGATGGGGTTCCGGCGACGCAAGGCAATGACAGAGGCTCGGACGGGAGCAGGGAGGTCCTGGGGAAGGTATTGAAGGGGTTAGGAGGGGAAATGGTTGAGGAACGCGGCGAGACACCATGACCGAACAGTTTCAGCGGAGGCGGAACCCACCTCGCATGGTGTCAGGGAGCTTCAGCGGTGAAGAGGGGCGCTGAGAGGGCGGACAGGGCTCGCTGAGGCGCAGTGAACATGACGGAGGCGAGAGCGGTGGCCAGCGACGACGAGCGGCTGGAGATGGTGGAGTTCCGCAGTGCTATGGGATCACGTCGTAGAGGGGGTTAGAGGGCACGGCAAGCTCGGGGGATTGGGGAAAAAGGTATGGAGGAGCATGGGGAGGGTTTAAATAGGCTCGGCTGCAGGAGATCGTGCCCGTGGTGAGCGGATTTTGTGAAACAATGGGGCAGCAGCGGTGGTGGGATGAGGCGAAATTCACACAAGGGCATGTGCGAGAGGGGCGGAGGACGTGGGGCAGTGGCGCGGGGATGCGGTTCACATTGTTTGAACCGAGGGCGGAGGCGGGACTAGGCGGCATCAGACGCCGATCCGACGGCGCATGGAATTTTTCCCCTCCGGCCGATTCAGCCGGAGGAGGAAGACAACCCTGACATGTGGGTCCTGGCCCCACATGTCAGCGGTAGGGGCAAACGGCCACGGCGCCACGGCAGGCCCGACATGTTAGTGAGAGGAGCGGGGAGAGAGGTGCACAGCCACACGGGCTGGGCCAGCAGCAAGCCGTAGCTAGGGCGCGGCGTGCAGGAAGAAGGAAGGAGGAGTGGGCCACGACCCAGGAAAGAAAAAGAGAAAGAAAAAGAAAAGGGAAAAGAATTTCCAGTTGATTTTTAATTCCGATAAGGCATTTTGATTTATTAAAATTAGTTCCTGTGCTCTAAAACTTCCAGTAAAAATTCTATTAATGTATTTTGGCAAGAGGAATACAGGAAAAATATTCTCAGTCATAATAAATTATTATTTAATGTTTTCACCATTAATTCTTCTCTCTACCTTATAAAATAGTTTCTTTGAGCAATTTAATTAATAAATTTTTGTGTGGCTCTATTAAGGGGAAAACTCAGGGTGTTACAGAAATGCTCTTGCTATCCAAGTGGACTTGTATGCAAGCATGCCTCATGATCTCATGACTCGCAGGGTGATATCACCTAGTATGCATGCACAAAGTGAGATCACCTAGCATGAATGTGCAAGCATACACCATGGGTCCATGTTTTGACTTCTGTGAAGAACAATACATGCATATACAACAAAGCAATCATTCATTACGTACTATGTATCTACTCCACATCTACTACTTCTAGTCATGGGATATGCTTAAATCTTTAGAAATTTTAAGTATCAATATCTTTTTTGAATAAGAAGTAAATATGAGAAAACATAAAAAACAAACAAACATGGCAGCATGAGCCATGATGCCCCTATGCATGCTCGTCACTCGACCGGATAACTTTACAAGTCATACACTACCCTTCCCACCTTGGGGACATCAAGGAAGGGCTAATAAAGATAGAAACAAGTAAGTAAAAGAAAAATGGTCTCAAGAGAAGTATAGTACATGAGAAGCACTTGTTCTAAAAAAGAAGCACATCATTACATAATCAAACCATACCTAGAATACACCCCAAAATGGGTTGTAAAGATTGAAAGCCTATTAATGTAATAAACAGAAAGGATAAAAAAAAGATATAGAGAATACATATAGATTATCCTCTTACATTTCGTAGTGATTTGTTGTTTTAGTACATATGAAACATGTGGTAGCATCCATGCATGTTAAAATGTTAGACTTTCACGTTATAATACTCAATATCTTTTAGATAGAGAGCAAACTACAAAAAAGAAAGAGAACAAAATTTCAAGTGCTACGACAATTTTGTGTACAAATGCCATTTGTTAGTCTACCACTATCTGCCTACTATAACAAATATTTTTAAGAAAATATAGCAGGAACCACATATATCACCAACTTAACATTTGGACTTCTGCTTTTTTATTAAAATGATACCGAAATATCATTATAGCAATGCTACTTTTATCCTCTGGGATGCTGCGACACCTTATTATTATATTGCTTTGAGCAGCTGAAGAGAAACGATAACATTTCTAGTAGAAAAAGGAGTGGAGGATAACATAGAACAATGATTATGTTGTGGCATTTGCATGGATAAGTTTTTAGTTTTGCCTTCCACATCGTATGCTTACCGTGGTTCCATCGTATTCCATCCCTTAGAACAAGTGATAAGATTGCACAAGAAGAAATTAAACAGCTAGCATTTGTTGTACATTTGCAAATTTTTTTTTGGCTGCACTATTTAATTTTCCACGTCATATGCTCGACCTACACCACCATATTCTATCTCATAATTAGAGAGGACAAAAATAGAAGTAGATGTTGTATGCATGTATCAATGCGTGACTCAATTCTTTAGCCTTCCACATCATCAACTCCACTTCCATCTCATTCTATCCCTAAGAATAAATGAAGAGATAAGAAAGCTTAAGATAGAAACAAATATCATGCATTGTACATGTGAATTCAACCATGCATGGACCATCACCCTTGTCCAAATGTAGCCACAGAATAAATGAATACAACATTTCAGGTGGCCTGCCTAGGCATTTCACTTTTATTTTTGGCTTTTCTTATGCTAGTATTAATGCCATCATTTTTTCCATTCTAGCCCTCCAATATTTATACGTATTTTTTTATAAAGTACTCTTACTTTTCATACCCACACCTTTCCTTTTATGTAATGGAATATAAGTTCTATGTAAACTCATTCGATGATTCTAAAGCCAAAGTATTTAGAATCAAATTACTCAAATTTTTAATGACTTATAGTCAAGCGGTATAACCAAACACAAAAAAAATGTTGAGGCACAATTTTTTGTTAAGATATGGTAGGATGCTAACATATGCTACAATCGGACAAAATCGAGATTAAGCTTATTTCATGGAATGTTTGGATTCAAGTTCATAGCAACACATATTTTTGTATGATTTGGTTTCTATTTGATTATATAGGCCCCAAATTATCAAACTTCTAAGGGATGAATGCTTTAACAACCATTAAGCATATAATTAAACACTTTTTTGAAACATATAAATTTCATTGGGTCTCAATTACTTTATGAAAGGCGCTAGAGTAGAAAATTTATTATTGCTCAACATTTGCTAAAATCTGAACAGAACTGAACCAAAGGCTACATTACTCTATTGAGTAAAATATAAGAAAAACAAATTATGTGTATGAGAAATCCCACTCCAAAAGATAAACTTATTATAGCAGCATGTAAATACACGTGACATCCAATGGAGTGTGCTGTAGACACAGTTGGCAAGCAAAGAAGGAGAACGCTGCACGCCACACCTAGAAAACCAACTCTAGGCTCGAATACCTATGTGCTACGATTATAAATAGTCTCACTATAGAAAGAACTCTTCACCAAAAAAAGTTCCCGTACAATTGTTATTGTGGAAGGCAAGAGAGCCTTGTAATTACCAAATTTCTAGATGGGAAATGACGGAGAAAAGGCATCAAAACTATGCAATGAGGCAAGAGGGCCTACTGTAGATTTAAGTAAGTGTAACCCTGATTCACTCTTGGGAAGAGGTGATGGGGAACTTTGCCAAATTTCAAAGGTATTTCCTCTTAGAATACATCCACCGATGAACCGCCTAAAGTAGCTACTGCAGGTCTTTCTCGTACCTGTGTGTTAGCACTCCTTGCCGTCCCCATGGAGAGAGATCACCATCGGAGGAAACAAGGTATTTTCTTTTAATTGATTTGTCTCTTATAGTCTATTTTTGTTGTTATTTGATATTCAGTATGGTGATGCAGATTAATAGTTTGCTAGCAATATATCTAACAAAATAATTGTCCTTTGCTGGTTTGACACTTTTAACAAATTCAAAAATCTGGCTAGAACTTGTATTAAAATATGCCTACTGGATCAAACTCATGGGATCAATTCACAATTTTATCACAATGAAGATAAACAAGATTATCTATAATCAGGAGATTCAACAAAATGTTTGCTACTCCTTAAAATTCTCATTATACTCTTTCCCCTGACGAAACATTAATCAATAACCGACCATTAACTTCCATGGGAAAGAATAACTGTAGTTAGTTGGAAGCCATAAAAAAAAGAATTGTTTTATTGGCCATACTCCCAAATAGTAGCTGAACAAATTTTAGCTATGCCATAACTTGGGTGATCATTTGGGATGATTGTTTTCTTTGCATAGAACTTGCCCTGACTTTGTCATACATTTATATAGGGAGTACAATTTTTATGTTTGAAACCTGATCAAGTTTTAGCCTCAAACAAAATGATATTTACTAGGCATGTAAAATTGTATCGGCAAATTCCATGAGGCTGATCAAACCAACCCCAACATCCCACATGAGGAACCCCCTAGAGCATAATTCCTCAAAACCTGCTGGATGGAGCTGCCATTTCACAACCCACATGAAGGAAGCCTAACTGTGCAATTCCAGCGAACTCTAGGGTCTTCTATGCAAAAACACACACATTCCCCTCCTATAAGAACCCCTGTACCCCATAGCCCAAAGAGTATATTGCTCGGCTATGAGAATGTCCAACTGGGTCTAGAGTATTTCCAAACAAATCCTTTGTAGCACACCACTACAAGCTCGCCTCCCTCATTTCACTTTTCTTTCACCTTGAGCTCAAGGTCATCACTGATCCTCTCTTGCTCTACTCCAACTAGTACGATGATGAATGTACGTGGCCGAGGGGCCAGGAATGGGAATGGGTGCAGCCAGGGGCGCGGGGGCAGAAGGGTTCACTCAGATGTGGTGGTTGGCGCGAACACCGCTGTACTAGTAGCGATGAGGTGGGTCAGGTTGGAGGTAGATTCTGTTCCAGGTGACGAGGGACAACACGACATTGTGAACTACTACCTTCGCCGTGGCACGGGTGTCAGTAATGGGGAGAGGGAGCTAGCAGTGGTGGGAACGCACCGTGGCAATGGGAGGGTGACTTACATGGTACATGAGCCATTCCTACAGTCCCTCCAGGAGATGCAGGTGGCTGCACTTGTTGGAGTTGAACGGATCCGGTGGCAGTCAAGGAGGGAAGTGGTGGACTGGCTCAACTTGCTCATCTCAGGTAGACGCTTCTAAGCACATTCCATGCTATAATCCGATGTGCTGCAATTTTATGCCTATGTAATGGAAAAATGATTTTTTTTATCACCTATGTTAGATTAACAGTGAGGGAAGTGAGAGTTTCTTGGTTTAATGTGCTTAATTTATTGATATTTGTTTGTTACTTTGATTACACTCTTGTTTTATTGCATCAAAAGATTATATGTTAAACCCATTGAAGCTTGTAGCGGCTATGGATAGTATTAAGCAATGTGCTAGGGCCAACTTAAATATGGATGATTCCCTATTTCTGGAGATCCATATGCATACATAGGAAAAAGAGGAAAAAAAGTTGCTTTATTGTAGTAGTACTACTACTACTTTTTTAGCAACTTACCATTGATAGTGCATTGTGGATCTACCAAAGGACCTACATATGAATTCATTTAAGGAAATACTTCTTGACAGTTAATATGTTTCCTATTGTATGGAAGGAGGGTTTTAATTCGGTAGGCATTTCCTTTTATGCCTTTATCATTGTCGGTTTATTTATAAACATCTTTGAGTTGCTGACGTGTGGGTCCTGACTCCTACGTACTAGTACATAGTTAAGAGGTCCTTGGCACCACATGACAGTCACACATTGAATGTTATTTTTGTAATATGTATGTGTTTGTAGTATATATTAGTGTGCAAAATTTTCCTATATATGGTGAAGATATGCATATGGAGTTAAATGATCTAAAAGTCTAAAACCTTACCTGTTTTCCAATATACATGCTATTAGTATACCTCTCTGGGTTGGCTTGATTTAGGCTGTTGCAATTTAGATGAAGAAGACTTGCCAGGTCTGTACATTTCAGACTTATGTGCAGTTATTAAACCAAAGAGTCACAGAACTTGACTTAAATGGCTGGATAGTTTTGTCTTTTAACAAGTCAAGTATCCTGTTTTTTATCTAATTTCCCTGCTCTTGAGCAAAGCTTTGTATTGAATTAATCAAGAGCTATACACTTTTCTAGCATTAGTGACTCACACATATATGCCCTTCTTCTGTTCTTTCTTCTTTTTGTTCCATGTTAGGAAAATGAATGTACCTCATCATTGTGCAGTCAATACCTCAATGAGACAATGCTCCTTTTTACCCCATATTAGGACATGTTCAGTTTGATTTCCTTTTTGTTCATCGTATTATTTACATTTAGAACTTTTACTATCTGCTCTAATGTTTGGCCTAGTTTCCCCTCAAAAAAAAAAATGTTTGGCCTAGTCGGCTAGTCACCACTGCGGAAACTGGCTTGCATATCTTAATCATTGGTTTTGCCAGTCCTAATAGTGGATCCTCCATGACAGATGTTACATCTGATGAAGCTGCTGTTGGTAACAATGATGGTGAAGATGCTAAGCTTGGTAATTTCTCCACACCGGAGGTACATTAAGTTAATTTATGACCATTTTCCATTGTTCCTGATAAATGCTTCCGGCAGACCACTATATATTGAAGTTAATAAGGAAATTCTACTTTATTTATTCAGGACTCTTCATCATCAGCTGCTGGAAATGATTCAGATGACTTCAAATGGTTAGGTCCTGCGTCACATTCCAGAAAAGGGAAGAGCTACATGTCCTTCTGGCGAAGGGGATTTACAATCATGGTATGTCCATCAATCATCTACATGCATTTTTTTTTCATTTTAAATGACTGGATCTTGGTTTACATCTATTATCTTTGTGTCTTTTCAGGTTCATGATTTTGTTTACATCTTGGTCCAAGATAGCAAGAGCCTTGTTGCTTATGTGGAAAAACTCTACGAGGATAACCATGCAAACAACATGGTTCAGATACGATGGTTCTACACACTCGACAATGATGGTATTCAGATTGCTCCAGGTGTTAATGACAGAGAAATTCTCCTCTCCGACAGTCTGCAAGACATCAGGGTTGAATGCGTAGATGGATTGGCTTCAGTCCTGAATGCTGAGCACTTTGAGAAGTTTCAGACAAGTGTAGACAACACCAACTGGGAGCCGTATCTATGTATCCGGCAGATTGACAATGACAACAATGTCAGTGCTTTTGACATTGGACAGCTGCAAGGATATTCAGAACAGGAGATATTTAGCATAGTTTCAGACACATCTCCCGTGACCGCGCATCCCGACACATCTAACAACAAGAACAAACCAAGCTCATCAGATGGAGAGCAGAACCGGAAGCATGATGCAAACGGTGATCATTATCAGACCGTGGAGAACCCCACTGCAGGAGATGAGACCAATGTTCAGGCCATAGTGATCAATATCCCTCCGTGCAATGCTTCACCGGCAGAGTCTGCTTCTGATCTTCTGAACTCTGCTCAGGAGCAGTATCTCGAGCAGTACTTCTCTCCCGGTTGCCTTGTCGAGTGCCTGTGCCAGGACAGTGGCATCAGGGGCTGTTGGTTCATCGGCTCAGTGATCAGGAGGCGCAGAGATCGCATCAGGGTGAGTTACCAACACCCCCAAGACCCTGAAATTTCAGGAGCAAAACTGGAGGTACGTTGCCTAATTTCAGTACCACTTCTATCAAAATACAGTTCTTTCTTTTGTACTACCTCCGGTTTCAAATACCTCTCGCTGTTGACTAGTACAATTTCAAATATCTTTCTTTTGACTATATTTAGGATGCAGCACACTTCGTTAGTATGATTTTAACTATTTATACATTGTTTTAAAAAAAGACGAGCGGTTAAAGTTTAAAGATAGATAGTATCCAGTGATAAAGTATATGCTCATGCTCATACAGCATCATTGAGTTCTGAAAGCCTGACATGACCTGATTCTTCTCCTGCAGGAATGGCTGCGTGTGACAAGAACCGCTAATCCCGACTCGCTGGGCATACGCCTCTCTGGAAGACCAAGAATTCGTCCACACAATGTGCCGGAGAGGGAACACGCCTCCTCCATTGGTGTCGGCACCATCGTCGATGGATGGTTGTATGATGGATGGTGGGAGGGTATTGTGGTGAAGGTGATTGATGCAGGGCGGCTACAAGTCTTCTTACCAGGTGATTATCGGTTAATTTACCTTCTCAATGGATTAAATTTAACAGTCCATGCGAATTCTTGCTTGTATTTAGCTTGTTGCCATGTTAATGGAGTTCTTGTTGGATTTTGCAGGGGAGAAGAAGATGGTGTTATTCCGCAGGAATGAACTGAGGCATTCGCTTGAGTGGATTGACACCGAATGGAAGGCTTTTGATGACAGGGAAGATAGAGCGCGCCGAATTCCTACTGCGCAAGATCTTGGGACACCGATCATCACTCCACAAGAACTTCCTAATAGAGAAGAGATAGAGAACTCCATCGGGCAATCCCACAGGGGTGCTGGTGGTGAGAGATCTTCAGGAGCAGTGGCAAACCAAGGCAATTCACAGGGCTCTGAACTACCTGCAAGATCAGATATGCAGAATTCAAGCAATGGTGATAAAACCAAACCTGATCTCCTGCGGCGTGCCGATGATCTGGGATCTTCCAACTTCAACTATTTTGGCATGTCTGTTTCTGAAGAGATCAGAACCGATGACAAGCGACCTCAAGTTGATCTTACAAATGTTCTGAAGTCTGACAGTCTGAAATGGACCGAACGTAAGGCTAGAGGATCTTTTGGTCAAAGAATGCACTCGGATGGGAGCAGTGGTAGCAGCAGCCAGGAATACATCAAGGAGCTTAGCCCCTCCGGAGATCCAAGTGAATTCAGTGCCTGATGAAGAAGCATGCAAGATCAGTGGAGAACCAGTTTACTTTCTGGGACAGCACCATTGCCCAACTAGCTGTTCAGATGAATAAAGAACTTGCAGGATATGAAGGGTGATACATCTTTGCTTTTGGTTTATGAATTATGCATCCTTGGTGAGATGTATGACTTTGGTTCATCCCCTTGGTTATTGTGTTAACCAGCCAAGCTGAGTCTGGGAGTGTGTAGGCAGCCCATTTGGTTGTTGGTTCCATAAAAAAAACTTGAAATATCTTATATCAAAGTCTTGTGTGTAGTTTATACCATAATTATCATCGCATTGTATCATCTCATCCATTTTGAAATGAAATAGAATTTGTAGTCTTTTGCCTATCCATTGCTACTTGTGAACTCAATGCCAATTGTCGGGAATTGTTTCTGGAGGAGTAAATGGAACAAATCTAAGAAAGTACCGAAGAGGCTATGCGGTCCTGGTGGTTCAGCTGAAACAGAATTTTACCAGTACAAGACTGAGGAATCTGATCAACAATCATGCTCCCCTGGTAAAAATGGCAGGGTTAAAATGAGTTCTTCTGGTTAATGTCTGCAACTTTACACTTGATTACTATTGAATTGCTGATACTGTAAAGAAAGAAGATATGACATTATCAAATATATTTTGCATGTAGCTATAAAGCGCACCTCTTTTACAGTTTGCTGATGACAAATTTATCCATGAAGAGTTCCATTCTTTATTCTTTTCAGACGCCAATGTCTTCTTGAAACATTGAAATTTTTACCACCTGTACAACCTATCAATTTGTCGCATCCAAGTTTCAAACCCAAAGGTGGAACATCATGAACCGAATTCTGGAAAAGGGAGAAAGTACATTGTTAGATACATTGTAAAAGTCTGCACTTTTTAAAAATAAAGTCTCAAAGTTAAAAGGAAAACAAATATGTATCTCACTCTCCAGTTCTTTTACTGAGTCCCATGGGTACAGGCCCTGGGTTCAGACTTCAGTTTGAAGATGCAAAGAATGGAGAGCTCATGAGAAAGGTGAGAAGCAGCGAAAGGGACTGTGCATGGCAGCCAGCCTGCCAGAATCTGATTCTGAAGACATGCATCGATCCCACAAGGGAATGGAATGAATCGAGTCACGCAGCAACCATAAAAAGGGTTAAAGTGGCACAATTAAGCACTAACCAAAGCAGAGCAAGAATCCGGCCAACTCCCTACTTTTTTCACTACCTTTTGAGGCTCTGAACTCTGAAGAAGTTGTAGTCTGAACCTTCATTCAGTTTGTCCTCTCAGCCACTGCCGAGTCGTCGTCGTCGTCGCCGTCGCCGAGGAAGAGCTCCTTCTTCTTCTCCATGGACTACAGGGTAACTGTCATGGCCATCCTCGTAATTGCATCAGCAGGTCGAAGAGAAGAAATGATAAATTGATGATGTTCATCTCTGTGCTTGGTTTGTTGCAGCTCTACTACATGACTCTCAGGATGAACATCGACTGCAACGGGTGCTACCACAAGATCAGGAGGGCCCTGCTCCAGATGCAAGGTACACGCATGCTCGAGCTCGAGCTGAAATGAAGCTTTTAGCCATGGCGTCGACGGTGACTGATGCTGTGTGCCTGTGTGTGCGCTTGCTGTTTGGTTTTGTGCAGAGCTGGAGAACCACCTGATCGACAGGAAGCACGGCAGGGTGAGCGTCTTCGGCGCCTTCAGCCCGCAGGACGTGGCGATCAAGATCAGGAAAAGGACCAACCGCCGCGTCGAGATTCTGGAAGTCAGGGAGGCCGCGCCGCCGCCGGCCGGCGACAAGGGCGGCGGCGGCCACGTGGCTTGAGTTGAGACCCCCACCTTGCCAGTACCTTGTTTGAACTGTCCATGTACTCATACAGACAGTTTGTGTTAGGTTCTGAATTTCTTCCAGTTAACGAAAAAATTTTCTTCCAATTAACAAAAAAAAAATTCTGCTAGAACGGCAGATGAATCCTTGGGGTGTGACCTTTTCATCAGAGGATTTAGCAAAGCTGATTTGGTAATATCTTATATGTGCCTTTGTTTGAGTTGTAACACAGGAGCGATGTAGGCTTGTTTTGTTTGGGTGCTAGATAAAATTGCCAAGGTATAAATGCTCAATGTGAAATTTTAGCAAAAGGAAACAGATTTAATTTTCTCTTTTTGAGGTTTGGACCGAGCAAATTGACTTTTTAGCCATGCAATATTTTGCATTTCAACATGTTCATAAACTGTGGGTGTGTTGTACTACATCAAAATCAATGTCACTATCCATTTTAATAGTAGTGCACTCCAGAATCAGGCCATCCAGTACCGATGCTAATGCGAGCATAGCACATAGAGATGAAAAGAACGAAATATAATCAGATTTTTCTTGTGTGAAATCTACAACCAAACATGCTAATTCCTTCAGAAAGTAATCAAAATTCCATGGCAATTGGTCAGATCACAACTGAAAACATACCTGTATGTGAGAACCTATTGCGAGATAAGTATTTTTCAATTACTCATTACCTGGGAGAATTAGGGAACTCAGGGTATCTACATTCAAGTAAAAATGTATGGATACTGAAGATGAGCGTATCACTTATTTCGTGGCAGGAATAAAAAATATTGATCCTATGGTAATAACATTAAAAAATAACAAACTATCTACATTCAATGGCTTTACAAATGCTCAGTGGAATTATTCTTCCAATTTGGATCGAACAAATCGCAGATACTTAGGGAGCACTTGTAAGGGACATTTTCCCTACAATGTTAGGCTCTCAGGATCCTCAACGATCTTTGCAAATGTTTGCAGGAATGCTGCCAAATCAGCACCATATATAATCCTGTGGTCAGCAGTAACATTGACCTGAAAAAGTTGGGACAAACATAGTTCAGAAGCTTCAGGGCAGTATTTCTGAAAGCAAAATTTGCTGCGGCCATTGAAAAAACACAACAATGTTGTATTGCAGTGAATTGCTCGATGATAAGATGTGCTGTGACACATTACCGAGAACTGTTCACACAGAATCAATAGACAGTACATATTGATAAAAGTCACAAAAAACATATTTTTTGTAAACACTAAACTAATTATGTCAAGCATTGAACAGCTGTTTAAGTGATTGACTGAAAGAAAAACAGATTGGTATGAATTCATTACAGGAACCAACTCAGAGAAGCCAAACATCCAGTTGGCACCTCTAGCTTTCAACAACAATGACACAAGCATGAACCTGAAAATAATAGGTCCATACTTGGCACTTCTTGTGCAATCAATCAGGTGCATATAAATTTTCCCACTTGCAGATTCAGTTCAAGATGACAAAATATACTTTAAGTTCCATGTGCAAGGAAATCATACTCATTGATTCTTGAAGTTGAATGCATATGTCAAAGTACTAACAATAGTCACTGAGCATGAGCAGAGCTTTGATGCATACAGACCAAAAGTGTGAAAAGCAAACTAACCAGCATTTCGTTCTTGATGCTAAAGAAACCATCTTTGTTGGCCACCACAGTAGGTCTTGATCCCCCGACAGCCATAATAGCCCCCTGCATCGAGCCATCGACAAACAGTTGTTCTAACTTATCATATTGCTTACATACATTTCTGTCCGAATTTCATACTGACTGGGCAGTCCATGAAAACACCTACCTGACCAGGTGGAAGGATTGCATCAAATCTATCCACCCCAAACATACCCAAATTAGACAGTGTAAATGTCCCTACAAATCATCAAACTTTTGGTAAGCATGGTTTCCATGAAAAAAAAAGTGCCAACGCACAATACAACATATTCTGTACCTGAACTGTATTCATCCGGTTGGAGCTGTTTCATGCGTGCCTTCTTGAGCAGGCCTCTCCACTTTTGTGCAAGCAGGTATACATCCAACTGTCGTGTTAATTTTTCAGAGCTGTTAGATCAGTCACTCAACGCTAAAACGCAACGACGCTACATTTCCTAACAGGGCGCTGCTACTGCAATAAGCATGTACCTTATCAACATCCTCCAAGACGGGCGTAAGAAGCCCGCCCTCAATCGCAACAGCCACAGCAATGTTGATACTGCTGTTGTAACTGAAGCTCTTCCCATCCCTGCAGCTGGCATTCACAACCGGGTGCTGAGTGAGCGCCATGGCTGCCGCCTTCACCAGCAACAATGTCTTTGTAACCCCTTTCGATTTAACCTACCCAATTCATTTCAATCAAACTATCACTAAACACATGAGAGAACACGACCAGCATCTCAAACAAGCAGCTATGCAATTCACCAATTTGCACGGGATTCATAGAAATTGCACCTTCTCACATAGTGCGTCGAGCTTGTCAGTGCACACGGCGTACCCGACTCTGAACGTTGGCATTGACAGGCTCTCCACCATGTTCCTGCTCACTGCAGCTTGCATCGTCGTGAACGCCACCACCGTCGCACCAGGCACCGGTGGCAGCACTGATGGTTGCCGGGGCGCGGCCGCCGCCGGAGACGGAGGGTGAGCAAAGCGGTGTGGAGGTGGAGGTGGAGGTGGTGCGACCTTTGGGCCCTTTGACTTTGGCTTGATACCAGCGGCCGCCTCAACGTCGGCTCCCGTGACGCGGCCGTGTGGCCCGGTTCCGACGACCTTGGAGATGTCCACCCTGTGCTGCTTCGCTAGCTTCTTGGCGTGCGGCGTGGCAGTGCCCTTCGTCGGCGCCGGCGCCGGCGCCGGCGTTCCAGCAGGGGCAGGTGGTGGTGGTGCCGCCTTGGCGGCAGGGGGAGGAGGGGGTTCTTGGCCCGGGGTTTTCGGGAGGGCCTGGGCACGCGCCTGCGCGACGGCGACCTCCTCCTCGGACTCCGCCAGGAGGGCGATGGGGGCGCCGACGGGGGCGGACTCACCGGCCGGGACGAGGACGACGGCGACGATCCCGTCGTAGAAGGTCTCCACGTCCATGTCGGCCTTGTCGGACTCCACGACCACCACGGGGTCTCCCTTGGCGACGCGGTCCCCCTCCGCGGCCGTCCAGGAGACGATCCTCCCCTCCGTCATCGTCGAGCTCAGCGCCGGCATGAAGATCTCCCGCACCTTCGCCCGCACGACACTCATCCTCCGCCGGCGCGGCGCCGTGACGGATCCCGTGCCACGCGCACGGCCCGGGGCGGTGGAGACGGGGAGGGAGAGGGAAGCCAGAGACGCCATGGTCCACACGAGGCAGTCGAATCAATCACCGCCCACCAATGGCCAGTCAGTTCTCCGGTGCAGGATTCTGGGTCAGGAAGCAACGGAATCCGGAGGAGGAGGAGGAGGTCCCCGAGAGGGGCAAGGCGCACGCGGGCGGTGGAGCGGCGGCGGAGTCCGGCAACCGCGGCGGCGGCGCGAGCGGGGGAGAAGTCACCCAGTGAAGGCGACCATCCCACTGCCATGTGGGCCACACGACGAGAGTCGATCACGTGATACTTGGGCTCTCTGACAGCCGTCCGATCGAGATCAAACGGTCCATATCGATGGCGTGGGTCTGAAACTTGTGCAGAAGAATCCTCTACTGAATTTCGTGGATCATGATCTCGTGGATAAATACACTTGTCCCAGATAACCGCCCGATGGATATCTCACGGCTCCGATCGAGACACGTGTCGCCATTGAGCGTCATCTTGTCTTATGTCCCTCTCACTGTCTCACAGTCTCACTGTCCTGATCAGAATTCAGTGACGTTTTCCTACTTCACTCTTGTTTGTGATTCGTACAAAACCAGGATGGTTTCTTCAGCGTGGAGACGGGATAGAGCATTTGTTCTCTCTGACGTCTTGCTGACGATTGATCCATTATGTAAATATGATTACCAAAAGAAATTTTTTTAAGTCTAAATTAAATTACATGGTTCCTTGCATGATTAAACAAGAAATATAGATCCAATGAAGATGAAGCTGACCGAAGAAGATGGGAGGAAACCTGCATCCATGGATGCATGTTGACCTCGCATCATGGAAGAAGAACTTGGACCCGGTGGCAACAATTAACCAAGTGTCGCGTCATGATCATGGCAAGAGATAGAGACAGCACTGAATAATCACCAAACCTGTAGGCGAGGCAACTGGTGGCTGCTACTGAAACAAACCTGATGATCAGCCATGGCGGTTTCATCCATCCAACTGGACGGCGACCATTGCAAGCTCCCGGTTGAGGTCAAATTTCCAAGCCTTCCCCGATGTTATTTTAAGACGTCCATCTCTGCTTTTCTAATAGATTCAACTACAGCTCTATCAATCTATTGACTAGGTACCCTTCTTTTTGGCTTCTGACTAGCTATTTTTCGTTAGCACGTTTTTCAAAATATAAAACGTTGGGTGTTTGAATCAATTTATGTGTGTGGCTTATAAACCACACGTAAAATAAGAAATATCATTATCGTATGATTAATTAAGTATTAACTATTAGAAACTTGAAAAATGGATCTATTTGATTTTTTAGAGATACTTTCATATATAAAGTTTTTTAAAAATACACAGTTTTACGTTTGGGGAAGTGTGCTAACGGAAATTAAGGGAGTAGCCACTAGCATTCAGCCGTTTCGAACCGTCTATGGTGTTCTTTTTGGCTTATAGCTTGTAGCCAGTGTCTCGGTTTTTTAGCATGCTTCTCAAAATGCAAAACTATGTGTTTTTTGCAAAAACTTTTTATATGGAACTGTCTCTAAAAAATCAAAGAGATTCATTTTTCAACTTTTTAATAGTTAATATTTAATTAATCACACGCTAATCACTCATCTTGTTTCACGTGCGGCTTATAAGCCACACTAACAAGCCAAAAAAACAACAAGGCTGCGTTTGCAACTGGGGTTAGGCTTAGATTTTTCGTGGCAAGTAAAACGAGGCAAGCCATTAGCGTATGATTAATTGAGTATTAATTATTTCAAACTTAAAAATTAATTAATATGATTTTTTAGAAACTTTTATATAAAAAAATTTTATAAAAAATACGTCGTTTAGCAATTCGGGAAGCGTGCTCACAGAGGATGAGGGAGTAGCCCAGCCCAACTTCTCTTCCAAACGCAGCCTAAGGTTGTTGTTAGAGTATATGGTAGTTAGAGATATATTAGGATAAGATTGATTTGTATGGACTCCTTCCTTATCTCTACCCATTGTACTCCTATATACCGGCCCCCGGGCCTCAATACAATTATCTTGGTTACGCAGTACATCTTCTTAGTATAGTATACAATTCAACATGTTATCAGAGCCAAAGGTCTCGAGTTTGAATTCTGGCTGGCGCGCAATTAAATAAAATTGTATCCCACTTCTATTCCACGCTTGAGACTTAAGGGGTCACGCATGAGGGGGAGTGTTGGAATATATAAAGTGAATTGTCCACCTTTTCCTATCAGCTTAAGCTTTTAGGTTGAACTAGTCGGTGCATGCAACTCATACATCGGCACCATCTCTAGATTTGTTGCTGCCCAGGACTCCCGCCGGTCGTCGAGCCACCTAGCCGCCACCGTGGTCCTCTACCTCAGATGCCGCTACCCTTGGCGCCCCTCTTCGGGTGGGCCTTTCCGCGACCTTGACGACCTCGGCACCTCCTCCACGCTCGGTGCATGGCCGCCACGATGGTCATCTACAGGCCGCCACTGCCGGGACCCCCGTCCCGCCATCGGCGCTCCCGGGGGACCAGGACACCATCGCCTGGAGCACGCGGCCCCTATCGACCTCGGCCCCATCGAGGGCGCCTTCGCCTGTACTTCCTCCACTCGCCCCTGTTGACTCTTTTGTCTCTGTGTGCTCCCATGGGGGACAGGGAAGGAGACATATGGGCTGGCTGCTGGTGGATTTGGGCCGTGTATAGACTGCTACCGTGCTGCTGCTGCTGTGTACCCGTACTTTTTATTTTTCCCGATAAGAGATTGGGTTTGTTTCGCCCACCGCCTCGTCGAGCTCAGCGTCTCTACTTTGACATTGGCATCAACTCCTCACCGTCGTCGTCTTGTCCCACACATCGTTGGCTTGATCACCCGGTCGAGTGCTCAACTACGATACGCCTCTCTACGATGATCGTCTTCGAGGACACCTACATCACCACCAAGCTTTGGGTTGCCACTACGTCATCCCCTCGGACCGTAGTGTCGCTACCCGTGGTCTACATCTACTAGTTGTTGCATCACTGAGTGGCGCCCTCCTAAGCGTTGCACCACCGGTGGACTTTTCGCTGCTGCATCGACATGGAGCTACAACTGTGTCGCCTTTGGGCCACAGTATCGCCGCTCTCGTCGTCCTCAACGTCGTCCGCACTGGTCATCGTCAGCCGTTGGGTTCTTCACCTTCGTCGAGCACCGCCGCCATGTGTTTCTTGAAGCTACCACTATTGCCACTCCAGGCCGGTGTTCCAGCTACCCCTGCATTAGCTACGAACATTGCCTTTCAAGCCATCGGTCCCACTACTTTGCCATCGTCTTCGTCCAGCATGCCTCATCGCCAGCGTCGCATATCTTCCTCGACTACACTTCGCTCTTCTCCGACAACTACGTGCTGCTCCGGCAATTCTCCCTCTACGCCGTTCTCGCGCCACGACCGTCTCGAAGGCCTTCTCTGTTAGTATCCTCCGACAATGGCGCATGGTTCATGATGGTCTCCTACCTCGTTCGCGTGGTATTGGTAACACCACTGCATGCGTTCGTCCCGAGTTATCCCTGGGCTTGGCAAACCCGACGGGACATCTCGTCCTCAACGGTTCGACAGCATTGGCTTTTCAGCGTCATCTTCCTCCACAACTGTTGAGACTGCGTCACCATCTTTGTCCTTAGTGTGTTCTCATGCCACCTTGGTCCACGGCGCCATCCTGCGTGCCCGTGACCACTCCATGACGCCTCTTGCGCCCTACATCTTGGGATTGCTCGTCATCAACACTCGTCTTCGGCTACATCGACCATGGCTACTCTACGCATGGCTACTTCAACCATGGCTACTTCGCGCCCTTCGCTTCGACTACCTCGACTTCCGCATAAAGGGCTATCATCATTGAGCACTCTCGTCGGTTTCTTCTCCAGTCTAAGTGTCCGTATTGCTCACGCTTAGACTGCGGGGGGATGTTAAAGTATACGGTAGTTAGAGATATATCAGGATAGGATTGATTTGTACAGACTCCTTTTTTATCTTTAGATCCTTCCTTATCTCTACCTATTATACTCTTATATATGCTGGCCCCCAAGGCTCAATATAATTATCTCGGTTACACAGTACATCTTGTCCTTATATAATTCAATGGTTTTGTTCTTTTCTGCTTTTTCTTCAGATTTTTTAAATAGATTATTTGCTCTACACCTCTAAAAATGCAATTTCTCGAAAAACTTTCTTCTACTGTATTGATTAGACCACATATTCTAAACTATTTATAAAATTTATTTTTAAAAATATTAATTTATTGTGTTAATAAAAAATTTTGTATCAACAATAAAAAAAACTATCTTCAACAAAGCCTAAATGTCCCTTTTGAACTGGCCGATGATTATATATGGTTATTATAGTATCCTGAATCCCTTTGAAACCTCAGGCTCGAGCGTGCAAATTGATAGGTAGTACTCCCTCCGTCCCAAAATATAAGAACAACCTAGGACCGGATGGGACATTTCCTAGTACAACGAATCTGGACTAGAAAATGTCCCATCCGGTCCTAGGTTCTTATATTTTGGGACGGAGGGAGTACGTCTCTCCTGCCAGCTGGAAGGTCAGACTGAGCGATGCACATGTTCATATGCAGATTATCTAAGGATGCGTTTGGTTCGATGGATTTGGTGGGTTGGAATGGGTCCATTCTATTTTTTGATGTGTTTGGTTTGTGGACTAGGTGGGATGGGTTGGACTCTGTCGGAGGATGAAACCTCAACGGCGGGAAGTCAGGAGACCCCCCTTTTGAGATTCGGCCAGGGGAGTAGTTCTCAGGCGAAGCCGGCGTCAGGGTGTATCAGCGGTACGACGGATGGATCTGAAGGAAGCAAGCACACCGAGAAGACAGGAGGATTTATACAGGTTCGGGCCGCCGGAGCGTAATACCCTACGTCCTGTGTTCGGTCTGATATATGCGGTGGATGAACTAAGTCGCGGCCGGAGCCGGAGAAGATGAACAACGGCTAGAGAATGAGCTCGGGGGTTAGAGGTGCTCCGTTCCGTCTATCTCCCTCCCTCCTCATCGGCTTGGATCCTCCTTTATATAACTAGGGGAGTCCACAGTGCCGGTACGCGGAGGGAGATATCTTCCGGTGAGTTCTCCTGTGCGCCCCTCCACCTGTGGTGCCCATGCCGGAGTTGGAGGAACGTCCCGTCGCCCCTGTTCGCCTGCAACGCCCACGCCAGAGCAGGTGCTGCTGCTGCACGTCGTCGTGAGAGGATGGAGCGGAGAGATGTGACGGCGCACGCCTCTGCCGCCTGGTCGTGGAAAAAGGGGCCTGCATAGTCAAAAGCTTCTGACTACACAGTGAACGAAGCCTCCATAGTCAAAAGTCTTCTGACGGCACGGTCGGAGGTCCACGGGGGGCCATCGGGAGACGCCCACACGTGGCAGAGTAGTTGGCAAGTTGGTCCGCGGAGTCCTTCCAGTGAATCGGCATCGGCATCGGCAGTCAGCATCGGTAGTCGGTCAATCGGCCCCGGGCCTAGGCGTCGGCACCCAGGATCAGAAGGATCGGCGCCCGGGCACCGGAAGGATCGGCACCCGGGCACCCGGGCGATCAGCACCCGGCCGTCGGGCCCGGGCATCGGCGCCCGGCTGTCGGACCCCGGCATCGGCGCTCGGGGCCGATGGGGATGGCGCCCCGGGCGCCCAACGGGACATTGACCATAGCCGGTCTTCTCTTCTGCAGAAAGTGGGCCCGGAGGGGCTGACGTGGCCGGAGATCCACGCGTCCCCGCAGAACGTGGGACCCCCAGTCCCAATTCGCCGACAGACTCAATAGAGAATATTCGTGTGATATTCGGGACGGATTGATCCGGCCAAAATGGCCGAACCGCGCTGTCGGAGGATGAAATCTTGACGGCGGGAAGTCAGGAGACCCCCCTTTGAGATTCGGCCAGGGGAGTAGTTCTCAGGTGAAGCCGGCGTCAGGTGTAGAAGAAAGATAGGCGAAGAAGACGTAGAAGAGGCGGGGTTCGGACCGTCCGAAGCGAGTCCGAACTGTGGTGAAGCAGAAGGGTCCGGACCGTCCGAAGCGTGGTAATCGCACGGGGCGTCCGGGAAGACGATCAACAGTTGCGCACAGAGGAGGCAAGATGATTTATACAGGTTCGGGCCGCACGGAGGCGTAAAACCCTACTCCTGTGTGTATGCTATGTGGAGATGAAAGTGGTTTGCTGTGTTACAAGGTGAGCCTAGCCTGCGGCCGGAGCCGAAGAAGAAGAGCAGTAGCTAGCGAGTCGGAAGACGGGGAAAGCTCCTCTCCAGTTCGGCCTTCCAGTTTCCGGTGGCTTGGATCCTCCTTTATAGAATCAGGGGAGTCCACAGTGCCAGTACATGGAGAGAGCGAGAGCTATACTACGTCTTGTCGCTTCGTACGCATGCCGCCGCCTGCCGCGCCCACGGCGCTGCGCCGGAGAGTTGTCTAGTCGCCGCCTGGCTCTGCTGCTGCGGGCGGCTGTGCAGAGCATGTCTGGTCATCTCGCCGCCTGGCTGCTGCAGGCGGCTGTCTGGTCGGTTTCTTGTCGGGCGATCTGATCATGGAGATGCTGTCGGGAGACAGGCGGGAGGCGCCCTGTCACTTCACCATCAATGCGAATATTTGGGGAGCCAGTCAACCGAGTTCTTCGGGTGGATCGGCCCCTAGAGCCATGGCGATCGGCACCTGAGGTCGAGTCGATCGGCCTCGGGCCCGAGCATCGGCATCCGGGACCGGGGGATCGGCACCCGGAACCGGGGTATCGGTGCCCGGGCCCGGGAGCGCAGCCGCTGGAAACGGCGCCCCGGGGACGAGCCCGGGGCCGATGGCGATGACGCCCCGGGGAACTGACGTGGCCGATGACCCACGCGTCCCCAGGGCACGTGGGACCCCCTGTCCCATTTCGCCGACACACGCCGACCCACCTCGCGGGAGACGGGGCGACGGCGCAGGGAGTGGCGGGCGGCGACGCAGGGGCGACGGCGCAGGGAGCGGCGACGGGGCGACGGTGGGCGACGGGGCGACAGCGCAGGGACCGACGGGTGACGGGGCGATGACGCAGGGACCGGCGATGGCACAGGAGCTCCTCCTGGACCGGCCGCGTTCATCCTAGCATCATCCTTCCATCCAAACAGGTGATAGAATCACTTCATCCCCTTCTATTCCTCCAACCAAACAAAAAACAGGGTTTATTTCATCCCTCCAACCAAACAAAAACTGAGACCAACCCATCCCAAAAAACAGGAATGGATCTAACCCATTCCACTTCGTTCTCAAACCAAACACATCCTAAGTAGACATGCTCCTGATTGTAATACTACTACTTCCTCAATTTAAAAATATAAGGTATCTTTATTTATCGTTAAGTTGATATTTTAAAAATTTTGACTAATAACTAAACTAAAAATATATGTTTTAATGTTATGCCTGTAGTACCACTAAATTCGTATTTGATAATATTTTTATATGATAATTTAATTTGTGATGGTTGATGATATATTATAAAAGAAACTAATGGTCAAAATATAATGTTGTAAACCATGTAGAAACTTAATACGGCTTATATTTTTAAACGGATGGAGTATATAAGTAATACTACCTCTGTTTTGTAATAAATGATACCATTGATTTTTATCTTGACATTTGACCGTTCGTCTTATTTAAAAGATTGGTGTAAATATATAAAAATATGAGTCATGTTTAAAGTTAATTTAATAATAAACCAAGTCACAGTAAAATAAACTATAATTATTTAAATTTTTTGAGTAAGTCAAAGGGTTAAACATCGTGTTAAAAATCAACGATGTCATCTATTAAGAGCTCCTTTGTAATATAGGATTCTCAAAATGCAGAAATAGGAAAAATTCAAGTGCCCTAGCATCTCAAATGCTACGGATTGAAAAAACACATGAAAACTACAGGAATGGCCGTTTGGATGGAGCGTAGTAAAAACACGGGAATTAGAAGAGAGACGCCGATGATTTTTCCCAAAAGGTTGGATCTCATGTGAAAATTCCTCCAAAATTCTAATGTTTTGAGCCAATCCAAAGAAATTTCATAGGATTTTTGGATAGGTATTCCTTTTATTCAAAGAACCACATAGAAAAATTTTCCAAAGGATTAAATTCCTCTAAAATTCCTTAAGAATACTTTGTTCCATAGAAGCCTAAAAAACGGAGGGAGTATATAATTGATCTCGAGTATATATGCAGAGCTCTGTTCCTTCAATACTCAAATGCAGAGCTCGGTACGTTGAGTCGATATGTTCAGGGCATGTGCCACAGGTCAGCCATCTGACATCAGACAAGTGTTGGCGTGCTGTGCTGTGGGCTCATGGGATTCAGAGTTTCAGACATGTGTTTTGTGCAATGGAAAACGGGTCAATCTTGATGACTCGGATTTTCTGAAATCATATTTCTTGCAATCATATTAGAAACATACAGCCGCCGGCCATTTCCTCGCAGTTTCTCGTAAGTTGAAGGGAGATTGGATTGGAGGGACAGATATCACCTTTAGGCCGTATTATTAAGTGATTAGATTTTTAGATTTTCTAAACTATTTAATTTTGTCATAGTATAAATGATTGAATTAACTAATATAAAGTTAAAAATCTACGTCGCAAAGATGAGGTGAGGAATTTTTTTCACGAAATATATGGTTTAGATACATAGGAAGCGTGTAAATAAAAATCCATAATATAGAAGCAGAAAACAATGGAGCTTAGAAATGGTTTGAAGGTAAGAAAAGAGAGGAGAGGAAAAAGATCACGTAAAACGAGATAAGTTAGTGAATGATTAATTTAGTATTTATTATTTTAAACTTAAAAAATAGATTAATATGTTTTTAAAAGTAACTTTTATGTAAAAATTTTTTAAAAAAACACCGTTTAATAGTTTAGAAAGCATGCTTATGAAAAACAAGGAGGTTTTCACCCCACTGTTAGATTCAAACCGTGCCTTCGTTTTCCCATTCCGAATGTTGTTTACGTTCGTAAACACCTGGCCTGGGAATGCGAGATGCCGCGAGTTCCTCATCTTGCTATGTTTTACCGGCCAGCATGAACCGTGCCACGGTAAAAGTAGAAGTTTTACGCTTCTGTACCTAACAAATTTGTCCGGTAGACAGGGGTTTGTTGGATTTCATCCATTCTCAACTTTACCAAAAAAAATAAATTGGCAAACCAAAAATTTGGTGAAACCAAAATTTTGGCAAAGTGTGTTTGCTTTAATGCCAAAAGATAATTGAAAGCTTAGCCTTGCTAAAATTTTGGCATTACCAATTTTTGCAACAAACCAAATGAATCCATTAGCACTACTTTGCCATTACCAATTTTTTTTATGGCTTGCTTGGGCATTAAAGCAAACACAACCTAAATTTTACTCACTTCCGTTGATATTAAAGTGTTCAGTTAGTACAGTACCTGCCAAACACTTTAAATTTCAGTCAAAATGGAATTGTCCATGACACAGTACCGTAGTATGTTATACTCCCTCTGATCATAGATGTGTGGCGTTCGGTTGTCAAATTTTTATAAATTCAACCATCAGTTTTATATTAGAATCAGTTGATATGACATTATATTAGTATTGTTCAAGACAAATTTATGTATATGATTTTTCTCTTTTTAAAATAAGAAATTTTCAATAGTTAAAGTTTTAAAAATTTTACCCTATCCTGTAGTGGATAGTAGCAAAATTCCTACGTTTTCGGTTTTTCTATTTCTTTTTCTTTTTACAGTCACTCAAAGGCATAGATTTTAAAGGAAAAGGCCTACGTACAATTTTTCTCTAACAAAACTTTTCGAAACAATAACATGGCATGCTCTAAAAAAACCTAGAATTTCTGAAGCCCCCATCTAATCAAATCAAGCAGTCGAAAATTTTGTTTGGAAGAGTCTTACAAGAATATTTCCGTATGTGTAGCTAGAATGCCAACTACACCCTTCGGCCTCATCTACTTGTCACTATTGACCACTAATGTTTTTAACTTTGACTATTTATCATTTTAAAGGATTAATTTATGATTAATAAGATTTGTACAATTGTATTTATGCTAAAATACCATTGCTTAATATGACACATTTTTAAGCATATATAAACTTTTTGAAAAAAATGAGCGGTCAAAGTTAGCAACTGAATAGTAACGAGTGATAACTAATTCCTTTGTTTCAAAATATAAGAAGTTGTAAGATTTAAATTTTATTTTATAATATAAAAATTTCTAGCGTTGTTTATATTACTGTAAATAGCGTTAGAAATTTTTATATTATAAAATAAGAGCACTATAAATAAATAGTGCTAAAAATTCATTTAGAGGTAGTATTCGAAACTACAGGGAGTAAAAGAAAAGAACGTTGCAACTGCAAGGGCATCCGGGTGCTGCCGCTTCACCGCTTCTTGCTTCGAGTCTTCAACCACACCTGCCGACCGGTTCCCCCATCACCCCGCGCGTTTGTCAACGCGCAGTCGCCCTGACTTTCTCTCTCCCGGTCTCCCCCCTCCACGGCTCCACGGCGCGCTCCCCCTGTGCCATGCCGTGATGCCACCCCCCACGGCGATGGCGACGCCTCTGAATTCTCCGCGACACGGCAAAGCCCCCCACAAGCCCCAACACAACCAAAACAACACCACAGCCGCGGCCGCGCCTCCCTCTTCCACCCGTAGTACTAGCGCCACGACGAGGAGACCCACCTCCCGCCTGACGGAGGAGGCGGCGGCGGGGGCGGGCATGAAGGCCCGCGAGCTCCTGAAGCGGATTGCGCGGCCTTTCACCTCCTCCCGCCGCGGCGGAGGGGAGCGGCGGCGGCGGCAGGAGGAGGAGGCGGACCTGGAGGCGATCGCGGCGAGGGAGCAGAAGTCGTTCCGGTACGAGGCGCTGGTGGCGGCGACGAGGGGGTTCTCCGAGAAGCAGAAGCTCGGGCAGGGCGGGTTCGGCCCGGTCTACCGCGGCCGCCTCGGCGACGGGCGGGAGGTCGCCGTGAAGCGGCTCGGCGCCGGGTCGCGGCAGGGCGCCCGGGAGTTCCGGAACGAGGCCACCCTCCTCTCCCGCGTCCAGCACCGCAACGTCGTCAACCTCATCGGCTACTGCGCCCACGGATCCGACGACAAGCTCCTCGTCTACGAGTACGTCCCCAACGAGAGCCTCGACAAGATCCTCTTCTCCTCCTCCTCGCCTCCCCGCCCACCGCGCAACTCCCACTGTGAGTACTTCAATTCCCCCCTCTTCTTCACCATTGCCTTGCTACTCGATCCGTAATTTTTTTTTACCTTCTCGCAAAATTTCACCGAGTGAAATCAGTTAATCCGATGGACGCGTTGTTTGATGGGGATTTTTGCTGCGGTAGGGCATCGGATCATCAATGCGTCGAAAAGTCGCGTGCCCTGTTTCGTGATGCTTAGGACAGCTCATTGCTTGCGTCAATGGGTGGTCATCACTGATCAATCGATCTAACAAATTAAATACAGCTAGATGCTTTGCTGATAAAGCTCTTCTCTAACAATTAGCTCACTTCATTGCATATTTGCATACTGTGGCACGAGTATAATAGCTTTGTTGCATTGTCTAGAGGTCGAATTCCACTAACCAGGCATGAACATTTGAGACAGGTTTGTTAAGATAGGGCATATGTTCATTCGTTTATTCTTGAAAAAATTGCGTTTTGCGTTTCTCAACTGTTTTGCTTTCCCCGTTTATGACATGGAAGTTCCTAGGCAATTCATGGAAGGAACATGGAAATACTCCTCAATTCAAAACCATGCCTAACCGTTCTGGTACGGCTCAAGATTCCTCCTCTGCAGCACCAAATTAAAATTAAAGTCATTTTCTCTGAATCTTATTAGGGTGGTTGTTTGATTTGATGCCCTTGTTAAACCACACCAAAAAATTAGAAACATGGACCAATTTGATTTGTTGGAAAAAAAAAACCAGCATTCCTAAAGGCCCCGTTTGGCAAATAGATTACACGAAGTGGGATTGTGATAAGAAAATGAACGAAGAGTTTAGGATGAAACAATATGGGAATAATGGATGGCTGAGATAAAGAGTTGTTCATGGATAGGTGGGATTTTTTTTACCCACATCCATTTGCACAAATGCTTGCAAATTTTTTGTTCAACAAAGCCAACTAATAGCCTATTCAAACTAGCTTCTCACGGTGGCTTATAAGACATACGTAAAACAAGAAATATCATTAGCATGTGATTAATTAAGTATTAACTATTAGAAACTTAAAAAATGGATCTATTTGATTTTTTAGAGATACTTTCATATAAAAAGTTTTTACAAAAAACATACCGTTTTATGTTTTAGAATATGTGCTAACGGAAATCGAGGAATAGAACGCCCTGTGAGGCTCAGACACTTCCAAACTTTCAACAACAAAAGCATACTATATCAAAATTTGGCCAATAACTAGGCTTACATTGATAATAAACCAAATAAGTCCTATATCTAAATGACGAAAGCTTGCTACTAGTACTAGCTAATCAGACATTAATCATCGCATAGTGATGGGTCATGGGTGTGGATGACTACAGTCTTTGACAAGTACAACAACGCGTCGACTGCATAGCTACCCTGTTGGGATTTGGGAGGAAGGCCAGCTGCACAGAAACCGTGTCGTAGTAGTAGCACTACCGAGTCCAAGATCAAGTAGTAGTACTGTACAGCAACCACATTTATGAACTTTTGGCCAAAGCTTCTGATCAATCACAGTAATTAAAATCTAACTTTGTAGAATTTCAAGGCAGGACTTCTTATTCGATGTCGGACTCATCCTATTTGATGTCTGACTGATGCCTATATGAACAATCCATCAAAACTCGTCAAGACTCCACTGTTGTCATATATTCCATATAATATCACATTAGAGATATCATATTCACGATTCATAAGATAGATATTATATTCATAGAATATGATTCACTTTTAAGATATCACATTAGATGGTAGAAAGCCAGGTGGCGGTTGTTGGCGGCTCTAGTCTCGGGATGTACTGCACGTAACAAACTCTCCTAGGCCAAGTAATCTTCTGCACGGTTGCACTAGCGATCTTGTTATGTTTCCCCTAATTTGGTCGCATGCGTTAATTTCTTTCTCTGACCAATCTCTCCGCAATGGCCTCTTCTTAGGTCAGGTGAGATGAGAATCGAGATCATGAGCCATTTCTACTTGCTTTTGATTTCTCATGCATTTCTACAAGCGGCATTCTGCTGCTGCAGATGAGACACACATGATTGCATATGCATGCATTGCGCGCGCTGCACGCACGATCGGCTGCCTGGATCGATCGTGCAAATGCTGCTCTGCTTTGCCTTTTCGCTATAAAGCGATTCATCATGCGTGGTGCCTTTCTGGTCAGAGTTCGTTCGGGGAATATAAGATTCAACGCACTAACGAACCGTGGGGCCCTAGAAGAGAAATTATGTTCGATTGATTGATCAGAAACCAAACTTCTCATGCTTTATCTAAAATTCCTCGTGCTTTGTTTTTTTATGTACCTGATTGCTTGGAAGAGGGGCGAAGCTAGGCCTGTTTGTCCGGGTCAGCCGACCCCGACGAAATTCCAAAATCCTCTAGGAAAACATTGTTTCGATTATGGGTCACCGTCCTATATAATGGAGCTGACTCTGGTGTTATTTTTGGCCAGCTTCGCCACTATGTTACCTGCCTGTGCTAACTTGTTTTCACTATGTCCCCATGGTGGTTTTGACGAATTTGCAGCCCGCGACATCCTTTGAAACAAAGTAATATATAGGATTTTTGCAGGAAATGAATTGATTCAGGTGAAAATCATGTAAATTCTTACGCTTCAAATGTTCCCTTGTGGTTCGTGGTTCGTACACGATTTTTCCTGTGGGTGCTGGATGCATGCACAGTATGAACCAGATGGGCTTGCTTTTCAACACACATGCACATTATCTTCAGCTAAAAACTTCATCGCTTTGACCTGGTCAACCCTCCTCTCCTTTGTCCGGGTCAAAAAGTCTTCTCCGTTGCATACCCAACGCATATGCTTTTCTCTTCTCTCTTGTTGGTTTCCTGATTGGGTCATTTGGGGTCACGCAAATATGCTACTAGTATTCCTACAACTCTACTACCTCTACGGCTCTACCTACAAGTTGTTGTACCAGCGACCTGGCCAGGATAACGTGCTTGACTCGCGTGCGCGCAGCACGGCCCGGTCGCTGGCTCGCCGGACCGGACGCGGGAGAGTCAAGCGGAAGTGACAAAACAAAGAGATTATTAGCGCGTGATTAATTAAATATTAATTATTAAAAATTTATAAAATTGATCTATTTACTTTTTAAGATACTTTTTATATAGAAAATTTTTATAAAATATACTATTTATGTTTTGAAAAACTTGCTAACTCAAACTGAGTGAGTAGCCAGAAGACATAAGCCGAAACAAACGGCACCAAACGCAGGCACGCTTCTGGCTCTACTGGTTTGGCCTTGGGTGACGCAGACGCGTCGCCGTCTGATCCGACGTGTCTCCGCACCGAGCCAAAAAGAAGAAAGCCGAGCAGTAGAGCGTAATACGTGCAATACACACATGCGCTGCCAAACTTGCTGCCGTGCGGACTGGGGGGACAAAAGGGAAACGGGTGGCCGTTTTCAGGTTGCACGGTGGCTGGCGGATGGATCTGTGTGGGTCAAAGCTGAAGACAGCACGTGCGCACTTGTGTTCTCACTAGATGTAATGCAATTAAAGGTGTCGCTTTTGTAATCTGGTTTAGGGCCAGCTTCCCAGTCCGGTTTGCACATTGGTGTCTTGGATTGGCCTGTCCTACATGCATTGGGCCCATGATGGCCCATATGTTCTCCTTTTGTTTATGTTGTTGTGATTACATTGACGGATCGTCCAGATCCGCTCCACCTGCAGCAGATGAGACGTCGAGAAAATGTAGAAGACCGTATCTCTTCCCGCATAATCATACCATAAGAAGACAATGAACACAGGAGACACAGATATATGGGTGTTGCTCTCTTTTTATTAATCAATGATCAATGTGTATAATGAAGGCATCCTTGCCTTTCTATTTATAGGTAGAGAAGGCTAAAGATAAGAACCATAAATTTATCTCTAACTAATTTGAATTGGTCCACAAGAAAGAATTTTATCTTATAAAAAGAAGGATTCGTAACAGTCATAACTCTGCCATTTCTATATTTTTATTGTCTGTTTGTTGGCTTTAGTAGCCAAAATTTAAATTTTAGAATCTAGTTTTAGATTTGATTTTGAGGTTTTTTTTACCGTAGTCTATTTTTTAATTGTATTTTAAACTGTGAATTATATTGATAAAAGTTTTTACCAGTAAATTATTTTTGGTTGCTTGTTTATTTTTCTTTACGGCTTACCAATTAGCTCAACCTATCAAAGGTTTGCATTATGAAAAAAATGGTTTTTGATCTTTGCATTCGATCCGCTGTGTTGCATTTCTATGTTACTCATTGGTGAATGTGTGTGATCAGCGGGCTGCAGCAGCGACGGCGAGAGGCAGCGGCGGCGAGATGAACTGACGTGGCCGCGGCGGCACGAGGTGGTGGTGGGGGTGGCGCGCGGGCTGCTGTACCTGCACGAGGACGCGCACACGCCCATCATCCACCGCGACATCAAAGCCAGCAACATCCTCCTCGACGACCGGTGGGTCCCCAAGATCGCCGACTTCGGCATGGCCCGTCTCTTCCCGGAGGCCGGCGACGGCCGCTCCCACGTCCAGACCCGCGTCGCTGGCACCAACGGCTACATGGCCCCCGAGTACCTCATGCACGGCGCCCTCTCCGCCAAGGCCGACGTCTTCAGCTTCGGCGTCGTCGTCCTCGAGATCGTCTCCGGCCAGAAGAACTCCTCCTTCGTCCCGCCCCACGACTCCGACGCCGATAACCTCCTCGATCACGTACGTATGTCATGCGACGCGATGCCATTGCATCTACTCCTTCCCATCCATGGCGATCGCTTGATTATTCGATGGTTCGTTTCGTGCAGGCGTGGAGGCTGTACAGGAAGGGGAGGAGCCTGGAGCTGCTTGACCCGGCGGTGAAGTCAACGGCGGTGACGGAGCAGGTGGACCTGCTGGTGCGCATCGGGCTGCTCTGCGTGCAGGCGGACCCGCGGATGCGGCCGGACATGAAGCGGGTGGTGATCATCCTGTCCAAGAAGCAGAGCACGCTGGAGGAGCCGACGCGGCCGGGGGTGCCCGGGTCGCGGTACCGGCGGAGGTCCTACGGCACGCGCGGCGGTTCGCACTACTCCGTCGGGTGGACGTCCGCGACCAGCTCGCCGTCGACGTCGGCGGCGTCCCACGCGATGACGACGACGTCGAGCACCACGCACACCATGAGGAGCCAGGGGCTCCCATCGCACCGGAAAGAGGAGTAGCAGCAGGGGAAGCAGATGGAAGAAGCAGCTGAGTTGTACATTCTTGTTTATTCGAGGATTGTAGAGTAGATAGATGGCAATATTAATTTTATTTTTATTTCTTTTTGCTACTTTGCTAGTGCTGTAGTGCATAGAATCAATTGGATTGCAGGAGCGAAAACGATTGAGGCAGGATTGATCTGGGACAGAAACGATCATCAGCAAAAAAAAAAAAAAAATCCACGGTCCTTGTGTGCATAGATACTGAGAGAGAAGTGAAAGAAAAAGGAAGAAATGCTCGATCATGAATTTACTTTAGAAATTTATGAAAAAAAATATAAAAACTTTTCCTACATGAATACATTTTTTTTCATAACTACAAAAATTGCGCAATGTGCAAAACCATGGAAGTGATAGCTACACTGCAGCCCAGGCAGATCTGTACCACGAAACGTATGGAAATTCTGCAACAACCAGATTTGCTAAACATAAATTTACAATGACACATTATTAATATATTCTCGCAACATCAAGTTGTTCTTTTTTTGATCAACAAGTATTGTATTTCCATATAAGTAGTAGTTTTTATTCAGAATTAGGTTTTCAGAGCTGAAACAGTGTTACTGTAGTTACTGTATTTATCCAACATTTTTTTTCTTTCTTAACAACAATTTAATTTGCACGCATATATATCGTAGAGGCATTATGCTTAATTCACAATGGAAGCATTGCCAGTTAATAATCCACGCTTGTGCGTGCAACTACATCTTTACAGATGGACACACGCTACATATTTCCTCGGTCACCAAACAGTATGGTCAATCGTAAATCGCTCGCTCGGCAACTGGAAAGAAACACGCGACACCAATCATCCTCCAGACCGGCCACCAAGCATGCATGCAGGAGTGCACGCATGGCGACCTCGACGACACACCTATGTACGTAAACACGAGCAAGGCAAGCAAGCGGCCGCCGGCACCGACCGTACGTCGTCGTCGCCGCCGCCGCCGACCCGATCACATCTTGCCGAAGCAGACCTTGGTGACGGCGCACTTGAGGAAGCAGGCGACGAAGGTCGGCGGGCTGATGATCTCGACGACGCAGGACCCCGCGCACTTGACCAGGCACTTCTGGCAGTTGCTGGGGCAGATGGTGGCGCCGGAGTCGCCGTCGTCGTCGAGGAGGACGAGCTCCTCGGCGAGGCGCACCTCCTCGTCCAGCTCCTGCAGCTGGCCCAGCAGCGCCGACGACGACGTTGCATCGTCGACGTGCGCGCGCGTGGAGGTGGAGGACGCCGTCTTGAGCTGCGCGGCGACGACCAGCATGCAGAGGACGGCGGCCAGCTTAGCCGCGGCGGAAGCCATTGATCGTTGTTAGCTTCGGAACGCAAGAATGCTGCAGGTGAAGTTGTAGCTTGTAAGTGTGGGGACCGGTTGGCTTTGGCTTACGAGGAAGTAGGGTACTCTATTTATAGAGAACAGATGACATATGCATCAACATTGAGCCACAATGTTAGTAGTGTCATATATACTCACCCCGTTCTTAAATATATCACACTGTCAACTTTTAGATATGATGAAGTTGTTCGGCTGTCATTTACAGCACTGCCTCTCAGTCGGCTGCTACTTACCTACTGCAGCAACCGAACTTGCTAGAGGCTGCAGGGCAGCCAAACATGTCCGATGTTTGAGAAAGTTAGTATAAATATTAATTATATTTAAAATAACTCTAATGATAAAACAAATAAAAAATGATACTTATATTTATTGGTTTTTGAGTAAGACGAATGGTAATATCCAAAGTTCAACAGTGCCATACATTTAAAGTTTAACAGTGTCATATATTTAAAAATTGAGGTGGTATATGTAAGTTGAAGAGAATGTTAATGCATGCACACTAATGTCTTAACAATGTACGGAAGAAATTTTGTGAAAAAATATGTTGTAATTTTGAAACTATATATACTTCACATATTGATGAAAATATGATTATGCCATTGTTCCAAAGAAGTTTCAATAGCATATACGCTAAACGTAATATTTTGTACACATTTAATTATTATCATTTTATTTATCAAAAGGGAATTAATTATATATATACTACATCCATTTTAAAATATTGTCTATATTTTAGGACGGAGACAATAGTATATAGTCTTGGCACAGTATGCACATTAAGATGTGTTTGTCCCATAAACGGCGTCCCGTACCATACCGATTAATGATGTGTTTTATAGTTTTTTATTTTATTAATGTTGACGAGAGAGAATAATGAAGAGGGAGAAATTAGAAGTTGTCTTTTCGTGAAGAGATGGCACTCACAAAGTACGAGCAAAATTTATGTTTTCGGTTAAGTCAGTATAATGTGAATATTTATAAGAGATGGTAGTTCTCTTAAGCATCGAACATTCACTCCCTGATACAACTAGTTCAGCTCCATTTCGTACTGCAAAGGCTAGATGTAAATATCCAAGTCCAATATAATTGCTCAATGAGCAGCTCCCTCGCTTGGGCCAGGCTAGACATGCGAAGGGTGTTTGGGCTGGATTTGGGCCACCTTAACTGGTATTGTGGTACGGATGGGCCGGGCCGAAGTTGCAACTCAGTAACAAGCCACTCTTTATTAATTCAATCTCCTCGTCATGGACAAAAGGGAAAGTTAATCATGTTGTGAAACATTGCTAATAAACAAATGGGAACGCCTACTAATCAAACGTTAGAAAAAAATAAATCTATCAATCGATTACAGTTGTATATATTTATGACTGAGTTGTATAAATTTATAACTAAAGTTACACATGATTGATAAATTACATGCAGTTGTAGATATTTATGACTGAGTTGCACAAATTTATAATTAAAGTTGCGCGTAATCGATAATGGCAACTACAGAAAGTTAAAAGTGCAACTTGAAATTTGCTTCACCTGTCTCGAATCTTAAAGTTTGATCCAACAGCCAGCGTTGTTGTTTGATACGATACAAAAAATCAAATATTTGATCAATAACAAATCTATAAATAAATATAGAATGAACTAGCTAATCTCATGCATAAAAAATTAATAACTAAGAATGAATGGTAACGACTCTCTTGAGTACATAGTAGATAGATACTACGAGCACGAGCTCATTTAATTTAGGCATTAAACAAGTCATGTAGGGTCTGTTTGATTTATCCTACGAAATTTTTATAATGCTAAAATTTTGATTAAAGTATGCTTGATTAATGGTTAATATTGGCAAACCACACCTTAGATAAGGTGTGACTTAGTATAAAAAGTGTTAGTCACACCTTAGACAAACTTATACAAGAAAACCATATGGTCGAAAAGTGTGGCTTGATACAGTTGTCATATCAATTAAACATCTATCTATTTATATGTTCAGTGTCACACATGTGATGTTATTATATTTATATTTGAAGTATTTCGTACGATGCTAATATCGTAGTTGTTTGATAATATTAGAGACCGTATAAAAATTTAATATGTTAATTTATATTTTGAGATGGATTTTTTGAATGAACTAGAACAAGAAGGTGCCAATTTCATTGAATAGAGATGTAGAAAAATCTTTCGGTGCAAGTGTGAAAGGAAAAAAAAGGTGAAGGAGGGAAAATGGCCTATGGTAAAAGTTGTGAAAGCCGCTTAGCCCCTGCGAGCGCCTAGGTTCTTGCCTCTCCCTTAGTTTTCACTAGCAAGGCTATCGTCGAGAGCTTTTTTGTGTTGGAATGTTCTGATTCTTTTCTTTCCATAGCTCCCATGATGTGAGGAGCATGAGGAGCGTACCCCATGCTTTGTAATGCCTTGGCTGGTGGCGAGCATCTCCCACCACTCATGGACTGTCGTCGAGGAGGGCGAGCTCCTCGGCCACGGCCACGGCCAGCGCCTCCTCCTCCTGCAGGAGATCAAGCCGCTCCTTCAGGCGCAGCAGTGGGGCGTCGTGATCGGCCGGGCGCGCGGCGGAGGCCAGCTGCGCGGCGGCCAGGACGAGGAGGCAGGCGACGACGGCCATCTTGATCATGCTGGAAGCCATTGAGATTATAGTTGTAGCTTCTTCACAAGCTGTGTGTGTAGTGCAGTGGGTGTGTACGTAAATATTGGTGTGCAGCTAGTTCTTCATGGTGTAAGAAGAAGAAGGATGGTCCGCTATTTATAGGGCGAGATCGAGCTAGGCCAGACGGACGGCATTATGCCATTATGTTGTACGCATCGAGATTAGGCAATGCCTGGGCAATGTGTTATGTTACCTATCTAGTCTAGCTAGGAGCATTACGTACGAACTCAAAACATTCCACGCAACATAATCGTGTTCTTTAATGCCCCTTCATAATTAATGCTCGTGCTTCAAGTAGAAATTTAATTAGTAAAGTTCGTTGTTCATTTCTAATGGCGTACTGATGGACATGTACGTGTAATATGTATGTATGTATGTATGGTGAATATGTATGTATGTATGGTGATTTGTGTACATATATGTGTCTTTTATATGGTCAGAACGGGCAACATGTAGTTGCTCTAGTAGTACAAGATATAAATGATAAATCAACACGAATTAGCTCTACATAGCACAGAGTACAAGGGGCGCTCACCATCATGTACTCATGGAATTTTAGACCCGAGAAAAATATTCATCTTTTTTTTCATATGTTAATGCTCATGAATTTTGAGCCGAAGACTATAACTCATGAAATTTTAGGCCAAAAGCTAAAAATCACGAAATTTTACGTAGAAGGCTAACATTCATACGGCTTTGGGCCTAAGATTAGTGCTGACAAATTTTGTAGTCAAAGGGTAATTCCTATGTTTTTGGCTGAGTAAATTTCTGCAATTTTAGGCCGAAGGCTAAGAACCACGTATTATTACAGAAAAACAATGTTAATATGTTCTTGGGCCCAAGGCTAATACTCATAAAATTTTGGGCAGAGAAAAATATTCATGCTTTGGGCTGAAGCCTATAACTCACAAAATTTTGGACCAAATGGTAATACTCATCAGTTTCTATGCCAACGGAAAAAACAATGTAGTCATGAACCCACCGTTAAAGATGGGAAAATTTCGCGTGCAATGCTATCATTCATACGTTTGTGGCCCCAAGGTTAATACACATAAATATTGTGGCCTGCTAGTAAAATTTCTGTGTTTTTTTTTTGGCGAGACTGATTTTTATTTATCTTTTGGTCCAAGGCAAATAATCACGGGATAAATTAAGGCAGAAAAATAATGTTGATGTGTTTTCAGGTTCAAGGCTAATACTCATCGAATTTTTGGCCCCAGAAAAATACTCATGTGTTTTTTTTTTTGCTAAATGTTAGCTAGAAGGGTCTTGAGGACTCTTGAACTTTTGACCCATGTTTTACTACCTATCATTCTAGATCCAACGTCACATATTGAATTCTTGTTGCATAGTATGGCTCATATTTAACTGATGATGTGGCTCAATCTGGTTTCGAGAAAGGTTACAACTTTCATTACTTTAGATGCTCATGAATTTTGGTCAGAAGGCCCTATCTCACTAAGTTTAGGCTGGAAGCTAAAAATCACAAAATTTTGTGTACAAGGCTAATATTCATATAGTTTTGGGTCTAAGGTTAATACTGACAATTTTTGTAGCGAAAAGATACTGTAGTTTATATCATGAAATTAATGCTGACAAACTCATACCTTTAATGATAAAACATGTCACAATATATAAATAATACTTATATAGTTTTTAATAAGTTAAACAGTTAAACGTCATGACTAAAAGTCAACAACATCATATATTAAAAACGGAGACTGTATAATTAGAAAAAAATACATACGGTGCATAAACATGAGCTTCCTGTCAATCCTACACACAACCAGAGACACATGTGGTTTCCGCGTCTGCCACCACATGGGTAACTTGATCAAGCATGTGACCTTATTAGATCTTGAGGTTTGTGCGCATATAAAACAAAATCTGTTGAATGCATGTTTCAATGTACACTGATTCTAGCATGTGTGAAACATAATACTTATGTGTAATATGTATATAACAACTTAGTTTTAGCTATTAATAACTAATTCTTTTAAATTTTAACTAACTTTACAGGCTGTGATGGCTCCCATTTGAAGACGCATGAGTGGTTTGGTAAAGTTTGTGACTTGTCACTTCTAATTTCAGTTTCCAAATGTATATATGTGATTGTGTATGTATATCTGTGAATTGCCTATATGTGGATGCATGTGGGGATGGTTCTGAGCTGGTTCTGGGAATGTATATGTTCTGTCTGTTTTTCAGAGGACATGGCTAGCAATTATCTAAGGCTAACCAATAAAACAAATTAATTTTTTTTAAACAAACACATCACTAGTGGGTAGTAACAAAAACCCGTCACAGATGAGACCCCTCCGTGACGGGTTTTTGTTACCACTCGTCAATCTCTGTCAGGTGGCTTTCTCGCCCGTCATCGATGACCTAATCATCCACGACGGGTTGCTTTTAGAAACCATCATAGATGAGTTGTATGTGATGGATGGTAAGCCACCAGGTTGTATGGAAGAACCACATTTGTGACGGATGATGGTTACCACTCGTTACAAGTAACTAACACCACTATCGGATGGGGACCGACACAGATGAGATTTCCTCATCAGTGACCACTCTCTCTGATGAGACACCCATCCAACACATATGAGGGTTACAACCCGTCATAGATAAATTGTTCCATAGTATTGTACAGTGCAATATTGTACTAATACTTACCTTCTCAAATCAGTGCAAGTACAGTAAACAAAAATCCCAACAATTTTGTTGCATTGATAAATGATGGGGAATTCGTAATTTTAATATTCATAGCTATTTTTAAATATAAGATGTATCACAGAAAGAAATACCAATCCTCCTCTTATACAATAGGATCAAAATCTCAATAGAATAAACTAAGATCGTGTCGGGCATAGCGCATGCATACAAGTCCAATAACAGAAGAATTATCATATTCAACAAGGATGTGTAAGGCCTCCTATGACTGCATATACTCCATTCCTCCTGTATATAATTAAGCAGGCGTGGCAGAAAGAAACACACAAGACTTAGATGTTTAAAACAAGCCAAATCTGTCAATTCCATCGAATACAAAACAGTACCCTTGACTCGAGAGAACTCGCTGAAAACAACTTGATTACTTCTACACACCCCCTTTGTAATCATACTTTTTTTAATATGTAATCCCAAATCATGTTTGGTTATTATCCTCAGTGATCCAGTCCCAAACCTATATAAATCAGTCTTGTACACTGCGTCTTCCATGCTTAGTGTGTGATCATGTATCCCCTCCTTTATATTACTTAAATTATTATATGTTAATCATCGACACATGATGTACCCAAAATTTCAAATTCAAATTTGATATTTTATTCACAATAGAGAGCAAACAAATACAACTGACAAGTTTAAACCTTTTTTAAAAGAATAGTGAATTTGCTGCTTCAAATTTCTTCCCAAGGATCTACGTGCTGTACTGCACAAGAAAATCCTGTAGAAGTAAAAGTAAACTGCTGTTTGGATATGTGTATGAATTCAATTCCATATCACAACAATTATATAAACTCTAAAAAAAATTGTTTAGCAATCCAATCCATGCCATATACTCTCTTTGGTCATTAATATTTGGCGTGTTTAGGACAAGATTTGGTTAAAGTTTTGAAATTTTGACTATTAGTTTTATATTGGAATAAATTTATAAAATCTAATAGTTTATGATATGATGATAGTATTTTTCAAAGAAAATATATGCATATCATTTTTTAAAACTAAACATTTCATAATTTATTGATAGTCAAAATTTTAAAAGTTCGATTGAATTTTGTCCTTAACGTCAAATATTATAACCGGAGGGAGTACAATAAAAAAACTCAAACGAGGAATATGAGTTAAATGATACTCATTTTCCAACATAAAAAGAAAATAACTCAAAAGAAACTGAAAGAATTCATAAAGTAAATTCAGGAATAGAAATAAAAGTTAATTATCAGTTGAGTTTGTACAAGAGTTATATTCCTTATCACAAAAATATGAAAATTTCAAGGGAAAAGGAAATTTAGTAATAGGATTTGAATAGGAACAAAATTCAGTGCGCAGGTACATGAAAGACAAAGAAAATATGAACTTATGAAGTTTAGCTTTGAAGTGTTCATATGAATTCAACTATACATGTACAGTATAAATACATAATTTGGACTAAATTTGTAAAACAAAATTGATTATAGGACAATTTATTATAAATTACTAACCTGTGTAAATGTATTCAGGAATTAGTTAATTTAATAATTATTGTTAATTAATGGGCATCCATGTGTTTAAACATAGGCGACAAGCAGAATTAGTATGTTGAGCACGTGCCCTGGTGTTGAAAAGTTCTCGAGTGTCTACGGCATCCTTCCTTTGTGTGTTTTGACACGGCTTATAAGTCGAAGCAAAACGAGAAACATCATTAGCGTATGATTAATTAAGTATTAACTATTAGAAACTTGAAAAATGGATCTATTTGATTTTTTAGAGATATTTTCATATAAAAAGTTTTTGTAAAAAATACACATTTCGTGTTTCGGAAAGCATGCTAACGAAAAAGAGGTATAAGCCACAAGCCCAAAAGAACACTACCTAAAACAACTTATATTTAAAATTGGCACATGCATATATGAAATGGAGGTACAAATCAACAGCAGCTGCAAATATATTAAGCCTAGAAGCCATCTTGATACCAACTACCTAGATATCATCATCTTGCCTATGAAAGCAGATAAAAATAATTAAGCTGACCGTTCTTTAATTTTTAAAAATATATCGAGTTGCATGCGTGCTGCATGGATCGCAGGATTGTAACCAAACGTAATAGAGATTTATTATTTGTCATCCGTGAAAGAAATATAGGCCCAGTTTGTATAGCTTAAGGTTCTAAAAAGCAGCTGGTAAGAAGCCAGCTTGTAAAACCCAGCTTCTCGCTTCTAATTCAGGGCACGTTTGGTATAGCTCCTACTCCAAGGATGGAGCAGAGCTGAGAAGCGGTGGGAATGCCGCTCCACCCTCGTAGTGTAATTTTTAGAAGCGGAGCGGCAGCTCCACTTTATATTATCCAGGATCTTGAAAATGTTTGGCATAGCTCCAGCTCCACAGGACAAGAAGCTTGGAGTTGGAGCTGTGCCAAACGGGCACTTATTTTCAGGTTCTATAACTAGAGATTCTCAAAATCTAATTGAGAATTTAGATTGTTTGGGGAAGCTTCTGCTAGCTGGAGATTCTGAGAGAAGTTGCAGCTGATAGAAACTCCCACAGACATGGCCATAGCCAACTTGGAGTACCAACCATTGGGATGATTGATCCAATGATTCGATAATAGTTCTGTGCCAAAAAATGAGTTAATGGTAGTTTAATTATGAACAATTTTTGGATTACATTGTCATGGTAGGTGCCTTGGTCGTATTTACTTCCCTCCGATTCTCATTAGTTGCAAACGGTAGTTGACATACATACCTATACAATATCCATAACATGTAGGACTAAACCGAGGAGTGATGCTCATCCATTTTGTTGAAACAATCATGCATTAGATAAGCACAACATACACAATTGATGATTTTTGTATCGTGCCACCAAAAAAATTATATTCACTTGCTATAATACATGTATTGACTTTAAAATTCTCTAGCTATATATGTACACATGTAGATACACTACTATATCTTTTCATTTCTTTCCTTATCTGTTTCTGGCTTTTATTATATAGATATAAAGATAGGCTGCTCTCAAACATATTATTAACAAAATTCTAAAAATAGATAATTAATTTCTATTTCTGTATGATCAAGACTCTTGAAAATCAACTGAGAATTATCAGATGATACATATATATACAAAACTAGGCATGACTTGTTATAGTTGATCAATGTTTAATCACTGAAAAAAAAGAGAAGTCAGTTATGTCCTATCTCATATATCTATCTAGTTTGACATTGTCTACATCTACAATTGCATTATTTGTATTTAGAGTCTTTTTAATTACCATGCACCTTGCAAGGTATACCAAAGGTACTTAGTCTACCACTAGTTATATAAAACTGGGGAGGTGACCATCTTTCGAAAGATTTATGTTAGTACAACAATTTTTGTAATTGCTTTTGTTATGAGTTTGTAATATCCATAACTAGATTAAAAGACTCCATTACTTTCCACTTTAATTTTTTCACCAACAACTTTGCAATTGCTTTTTTAATTATCATTATAAATCACAAAGGATATTTGTCTTGTGCAGCTATGTATTTTAAGGCTCTCAACTAATAAATAATTAGTTTTTTTTGTGTGTTGTGTTTTGGGGGGGGGGAGGGGTGGGGGGTGTTCACAATACTATGCTTTTATCGTAACATAATCTCATTACGTAGAGAATCTACCAGCTGGTGCATGCATTCACGCCACATTAGTTGGGCGATCAGTTGGATGTGGCTGCAAATTAAATGATAACAGATGCGCTATGCATATATAAGACGACATTGATAGGCTCATTATTATAGAATAACTCAAATATACCATCTTATCGGTACCGGTTAAAAAAAGGCACTGATAGAGTTTCCCATCCACCAACCCATGCAGTAATTGTAAATTATGTCAGCTAAAATGTAAGGCAATTAAAAAAAATTAGTATTTACTTAGTCATATATAAATGACGAAAGTAAGGTTTCACATACTTAGAAGCCTTACATGGGCTCAATAATTAACAATAACAATAGGCATTTTGAAAAATAATGGAAAGCTAGCGTTCACTTGAGCGACGACTTGTTTGACTGACTCTTTCTCACTGAAAAATTGCATAAACAAATCTATTTGGGATGTAACTGATTTTTTTTTCTTATCTATCAATTTTTTAACCATACGTTTACATTTTTTTCCTTATGGGGAAAGGAAAATGTTCTAATTTGAAACAAAATATTGCACTTAGTTGAATATTACCTATGTGAAACAAGATATTATTTTTATGGTAGTTTGCTTTTTCTTTTACCAGAATTGTAGAAGGTCGTTTTGCTAATAGAGCAGGCGAGGAGTACACCATATTTTGCATTGGTCTAATCTATATTTGTTGTATCTCACTAGCAGTGTCATTTATTATCATTGAAAGCCAGCTGATGTCAAATATTTAATTAATTATAATAAAAGGAAATTATTCATGTTTCCTTAATAATATAAAACTAAAAATATTGTGAAAATACATTTAATAAAACTTTGAATATTAGTATGAAAAATTATAGTTGTTACCTTCACTTTGCATCTCAAAATAACTGTCATGCCCAGAAATTCACCAGAATTTCCAAAGCTAATTTATACAATAAATCTTCGTCCAGAAATCAGCCAAGATACACAAATCGACAATTTGATAAACATAACCAAAACGATAAACGATAAATATTTACAATAGTGGTACTTAGTTCTCACACTGAAGAAAATAGCAGCGGAACGGCAACTAGAGTAGCTTCAGCACCAAGCCACAGGCAGCTCAACTGGGGTATAAGCCAAACAACAAACTTCTCCTCCTCGCTAAAGCTTCACTCTGATGATTGCAATAATACAAGACTAAGTGCCACCCATCATACTCAACAAGCCACACTAGGATATACAATGTAATGCAACAGGATACTAAAGGAAAGGCATAGTATTGGCTTATTTGCGTAAAAAAACATTTAAAATATTTGCATTGAAAACATTAAAAAAAGGATAGTTTAATTATTATCAACATTTAACCAATCTCTGAACAGCGCTCCAACGCAGTTCAGGCCCAAACCAAAACTCTCCAAATAGGAGCCATCAAGTTTTCACCATTTATCATCATCATTAAGCAGTGTGGGACTAATCACAGAAAACATTGCTAAGCTCGCCCTTAACCGTGGGCATGGCTATTCGAATAGTTTTACTCTGGCCAGAGGTGTACTAATTTACCCACAAGACATAACTCTACAACACATCACTGTGCGCCTCGATACCACCACGGTACCTCGGAAAGGAATTGTGACAGGATTATCCATGTAACTCGCACAATAGGAGAGCCTCCCGCCGAACCTCCAGTCTCCGGTAGGGTGATCAAGTACCTTCCCGCGAGACGGCCCGACGCCCAAATGCATGGACTTATTGTCATTGCCATGTGTGGACTTATACCAGCCACAAACATACACTGGTGCCTCCTATTGAACTCGGCACACTTCAAACTCCTGCTATCCCATTCTAGCTTGTGGTTAGCACGAGTGTTGCTTCGCAACAAGTAGTCTGCGAACCGGTCCTTAATTGTCATGAGCACCGCTAGCAATATTCACAATCCTGGTGCTCACAACCCACCATTCAGTCAAGTTTCAGTTTGCTCAATTAATTAACTAACCACGACCAAGCGTCGTGAAAATATAGCCATTAATCCATAATTAATCATAAACGAGTCATTAATTACCCACATAAAATGACGCTAAAGTTTCTAGGCATGGCTAAGCAAATCCTGAATAGTCTAGCCAGATAAATAATTAAACATCCAGCTAGTCAGTATTAGTCACCCAGGGTATCAAGGTATAGATATCAACATCAAAATGGCCATAATTATCAATGGATATTGGATAATAAATAAATACCCATATAATGTCATTCCAAAACATTTCATGCAATAACTTTAAAATAAAATAATTTTCACAAATGCGGTTAACATGCTCAAGGAGATTGTCATATGACTTGCCTTGCAAAAGAAAACGTTTTCGATTGCTCTTCCAAACTCTTCCGTAGACTCCGTAGTCTTCCGAAACGACGATTGTATGTGACTACACGCAAAACAATGAAAGCCCTAAGAAACTCCAAATAAATAGTATATAAACATACATAAAAAAGTAAATTATGATTTTATATGAATTTAGGAAGAAGAACGGGTCGAATCAGAGTTTAAACAGAAAAGATACGGCTTTTGGAAGATTGAATTCAGAATAAATCCGAAAAGAAAAGGAAAAAGAATATTCCTTGGAATATTCCCTCGGAAGTTAATTAATAGAGGAATTATTTTTGGAGGGATAATTGAGTGGGACCCATTGTCATGGACATAAATCTTGTGGACTAGGTCTGTGGACCAGGGAATAGAGAGGTTGAGGTGGACTTAGGATGCCATGTGGCACGAAGGGTGAGGTGTTAGCTGATGTGGTTGATGACAGGGCACATAGGGTTGACGTGGCATAGCCGAGAGATTAAAGAGACCCAATGGTTTGGATCCGATCTAAATGTATTGAACGGCCGAGATTTATTTGGGATCTTTGTGTAGTTTGGATGGCTCAGATTGACTTTGGATTATCGGATGATTGGGATTTATTGGGGCATTGTGCCTCGGACCCCCTAGTCATGCACTGGGGAAAAAAAACACCGGGGCCCACATGTCGGCAGCCCAGGCTGGGGAGTCGGCTCCCTGTCCTGACCATGGCGTCAGCGTGGGTGGGATGGTGTCCGACGGCGGCCACGGCGACGTCCGGCAGGCAGGACAGTGACCGGCACGAGGCGGGGTGGCAGGTGGCGACAGGCGACGGCGATACCGAGACCGGTGAGGGGCGGGGCGGCGCGACGGCGTCGACGACGCGGAGTAGAGAGGAGGGGAGGCGGCAAGCAAGCTTCGGCATGCGGGCTCACCGGCGGTTGGCGAAGGCGACGGCATCAACGATGGCTGGGGGTCTCCAGCGACGGCCACGGCGATCGGACGGCGGTGCTATGCAGGGGTGGCAGCGGCTTCCAGAGGCAGCGGCTTTCGGAGGCGGTCGGCGGAGGCAGGAGGAGGAGGACGGCGGCTTCGGCTCACCGGCTGTGGACGAAGGACGACGACGATTCCAACGGTCAGCGGAGGAGGCGTGGTTCAGGGACTCACCGGTAGCGGGCTTCGATCACAGGGCGACGACGACGACGACTGCCCAGCGGTGGCGGCGACACGGGAGCAGCGGTGCTAGCGCGGGCGGCGGCGTGCAGAGGCGACGGCGGCCTGGCGCTAGCGGCGCAGCAGCGGCTAGGCGAGGTGGCGTGGAGAGGAGCCGAGCCGGCTAGGGCACGAGGCGCAGCAGCTAGCTTTATAGGGGAGAGACTCCGGCGGCGGCGGGGGATCGGTGGCGTGGCGGATTTGGCGGCGGCCGTTGTGGGGCATCGGCATGGTTCGGGACTTGGCCGGCTAGGCCAGGTCGGCGGCACGGCGGACTAGGCCGAGGTTGGGCGTAGGCGCGGCAGGCCAGGCTGAGGCTAAGGGGAGGTACTCGGGCTGGGCCCGCGATGCACACCGGGAGAGAGGAAGAGAGAGAGAGAGACAGACAGAGGAAGAAGATGAGAGGAGGGAGGCTAGGAGCAAGAAGATGAACAGGAAGGGAAAAGAAGAGGAAAAAAAGAAAAAGAAAGGATGGGAGGAAAAAAAGAAAGAGAGGGGGGTTTTTTGGGAAAAATTCCAAAATTCAGAAAATTAGAATTTATAAATTCGAGGAATATTTTGGAATCAAAATTGTATAAATATTCGGAATTTGGGGAATATTGGAATTTAAGGAAGCATTTTGAATATTTTGGTTTTATTTTTGGGAATGGAAATCTCGGGAATACTTTATGGGATCGAGGAATTGGAAAAGCTCTGAAGTATTTGAGGATTTGGATTTATTTCAAAGGACCTGGGTTTTTGTGGAGACCAAGGAAATTTAAATAAAAAGGAAATATGGATATTTGGAAAAGGGAAAGAATAGATTCGAGACGCTCGTTTTTGGAACTTCGGGATTTTTTCAGTGTCGGGCTTTTCAAAGAATTAAGGATTCAGGGACGACAACCCGAGAAAGGTACAAAGAGATTTGATAGAGAATGACCCGAGAAAAGGAATTTGGAGTTTGTTTAATTAATTACTAAAATTGATCTTTATAGTGTTAAAATTAATTCTGGAGCTCTGAAAAATCCGAGAAAATTTCAGAGAGTGTAATTACACGCAAATAATTTATTAAAAATAATTTCAACCATGATTTATTAAAGAAGTTTTTATTTCCCATTTTTTCTTCACTTAATTAATTTGCCTTATAATTTAATATAAATTCTGGTAAATCAATTCTTAATTAATTATTTAATTCTTGAAAAATCGGGCTGTGACAATAACTCATAGCTTTTCAATTGTATTTGATTTATATTATATAGCAACAACATGTAACTCCAAAAATATGACTTTTCTTTGCTTCAATTACAAAACATACTTTATACACTTTATTTTCTTTGAATTATATGATTCAACGTTTCATTGAGAATTGAAAATAAATTTTTGGTTATACTTGTTTCGTAGAATTAATGCATGAGTGTAGTGGACAGTGCATATTATTAAATTAGGAGCAAATTACATAAGTAATACTTTCGTTTTGTTGTTTGATGTATTTATGTTTATTTTTGTAAAATAAACCATCGGATATTCGACGGCTAGAATCTTGTCATAGCCCTACCTGGCGTTTTACACCATAAAATATATGGAAAATTCCTTAAAAAATATATATGAAAAAGAGACAAATATTAATGCCAACTTATAGAACCAGCCTAAACATACAGAATGGAATTTCTCAAAGTTTACTCATTGTTTTCAGTTTTGATAAATTTGCACAACATAAGACCTGCACACGGTCCCATCGGCCGAATTCTATTCAATTTTGCCACAATAAGACATGCGTGAGGCCTACTGGGCTGAATGCTTTGAGGCCCACAAGAAAAATCAGAACAGCTACCCGTACAGAATTGGCCAGAATTACGCCCATGCAATCCACCCTGATGATGATTTAACATAGACTGGAATTCGCCCATAAAACTCGGCATACGTCTAAAATTTTGGCCCAGTTATTGCGAAGCATATGGGCTAGAATATTTGCTGTCAGCCGAATCACGGCCCACACTGGAGACAGTTCATGTACAAAACTGAAGCCCATATCCGTCGTTGATAAGCCTAATTCTGGCACGTTAAGTGAAGTCCGAAGGCCGAATTTGGACACACTAGTTTTAGCCCGTTATAGGTCCACAAGGTGCAAAAACCAGCCCGTTTGAATCCGTGTAGGGCTAAAACTTGGTCTGTTTACAGTGGATGCAGCCCGAAATGTGACTCCCCTAATTGGTAGTACTTTCAAAATCGTCCAAGGCCCAAATGTCTGCCCTTTTACAGCAGGCCGTGGGCTATGTTTTGGCCCATTTGTTTCAAACTATGGGCCACATTTCAAGATTATACTAGGCCTGAGATGTGGCCTATTTATGGTGGCTATCGCCAAATTCTTGCCAAGTACAGAATGGATGTGGTCTAAATTCGCCCGATTTTGCATCTGTGTTGGACTGACTTGTGGTCCATTTTGCTCAGTATGGTGGGCCTAGATACATCCGGTTTGCAAAACACTTACACAGGCCATGGGCAGATGAAGCTAAAGTCCTCTATGCTCTAGATGCATAGTTTCTGTCGGATTGCATAAACATTTTACAGAAATACTAGCAAACAATATACCGTTGAAACGGTATACGGTTAGAAGGTATACTGTTCCCTAGTCTCCCTTAATTTTTTATTGTAGGATAATTTATTATAAGCTACTAATACGTGAGATTGGGAACCAGTCAATCGAATCGAATAGTTATGGATTAATAGGACGCGTACAGGCGTATACTGGCCCATCCACGTTGTCCCCAGCCCACTAATGGAGGCCGTTTTGACGGTACGCAAAGCCCGGCCTACTTCTAATCTATGGGCCGAACACTTCGGCCCAAATAACTTAAGCCAGGCCTAAGTCTGACACGGTGACCCATTCGATCCAGCCCGTTGATGCTGGGTTCAACGGATGCCCACAAAAATTTTGGCCCAATATTATAACAGCACACAAAACCTCTCTTTGCGTTGGGCCACAAGCTCAGCTCTCACCGACTCGATCTGCGGAAAAGCGAGCGTCCCAGCCGCGCCACCCGGCGTGCACCCGGTCCATAGACCACCAAGGCATGAGCCCACCGGGTCAGCCAAACGCGCGCCTCGAGGCGTCCGGTCTCCACCTCGACCCCGTGCACCGGGTCCACACGGACCACGGGCACCCCTTACCCCCGGCGGAGAAAGATCTGAGCCGCGACGGGGGCTCGCCGGCGAGAGGTCGACCGCCTCCTCCACGCCTATAAATAAGACCCACCCCCCATCCCCAGCGCGGCAGCTTCTCGCCTTGCTTTCCCACAGCCGCGCGGATGACGTGGCGCGCCTCGACACCACCACCTCACCTCTGATTCCCCGCATCGCCACCTCACTCCGACCGCCTGGCTCCCCTTCTAGAGGCTTCCAAACCCTAGAGGAGGAGGAGGAGGAGGAGGAGGAGGAGGGAGCTGAGCGGGATGGCGAAGGCGAGGAAGCAGAAGGGCGAAGAGCAGAAGCCAGACGGTGGTGGCGCCGCTGGCGGGGGAGGAGGCGCCACCGTTCTCCACCAGAAGCTGTGCCTCTCCATCGATATGGAGAACCGGCTGATCTACGGGTGAGCCGCGCCCCGTCTGCTTAATGCGTCGATCCTCCCCTCCTGCTCGTTGCCCCTAATGCGTGCGACTTTTGCTGCCTTTTGGGTGGTTGCTTGGTTGGGGGATGGTTCGAGGCGTGCGGGTTAGGGTTTGGAGTTTCTTTGGAGTTTGGGTTCGTGTTTTGGAGTCTGGCTGGTTCGGTTAAATTGTATGAGAATTTGAAAGGAATTGAGTAATTGTGGTTTTCACTGGTCTCAACTGCTGTCTGATTTGTCTCTGGAGGGGAGCTAATTGAAGCTGATGCAGCTACCGGCGTAGCGATTAAACTTGTGGCAATAGTGCAATGTGACTGCTTAACAGCGTACTTGATGTGGAATTGTTGTGCCTACTGCCTAGTTGTGACGGATTGCTCACTATGTGTGTATTACTGCTGTTGAACTCTGTGGGTAAAGCAACTATGTGCTTTAGCAAAATAACAAGTTAATCTCCTTGCTTGTAGCCGATACCAATAGCTAAGCTCAAGCTGAATTGTTTAAACTGTTGTGAAGGACCTTATGTGATCATATGTGATAATCATTGTGTTTATGATGAGGATGTAGCCATTCATTGCTTCTCTCATAGCTTGTTGGATCCATATGAGAGGAAACAGATTACTTATCCTGTTTTTAGCTTGGAAATTTTTGAAACGTGCCCTTATACCTGAATGCAGCTGAGTACTGATGAGACGTGCAATTCATCCTCTTAAATTGTATAAGTACTTGTACAAGTACCAGCTTGCTGATCTAGTGCACTGCTGTTATACAAATCATGTGCCAAGCTATTTAATCAACAGCTAAATTTAAACTCTGGTGGGCTGAGCATGACTGAATACATGTGATAATTTGCTGTATTAAGTGGAAATTGCATGGTAGAAGCTATTATAAGTGGAAAAGGCAAGTGGTGTTAAAAAAGACAGGGCGTACTGTTGAAGTACAGTTATATGTACATGTACTCTCAATTTCTGTGGATGTTGGAGTTTTTAGTTGATAGCGCATGGTTTTGGTAAACTTAAAATGTATTTTGGTGATCAAATAAGTTCCGAGAGAAGGTTTTAAGTTCTGCGTGTAAAGTTGATTTGAGCAAGCCAAATTAAAGTAAAATGTGTCTATGCTAGCAAATTGAGATATTGGAAAGATTCACAGGTCTGAATTTATGTTCTGTATCGCAAAAATGCACACAACTATTTGTAGCTAACTGAATATAACAGTAGCGGGACATATTTGCACAATAATTGAGTGTATGTTGCAATAGTGAATATGGAAAAGACACTCTGCATTTTTCGCTTGTTAGTATTTGTTCTAAGGTTTTTAGAACATGGTTTCAATAGATACAAGAAGTTTATGATTAAATGCCATGCAGAAATTAGCAGAAACTGACAAACTGCCACTATGTAAATATATTGTGTCAGACATCTGCTTATGATTCAAATGTAGATGCACCTTGGTCCACCGGTAACTGCATACAATTTGTCCAAGTGATATTGCAGAATCTAAATTTCTTGGTGTATAAATGTGTTATGTTCTTATACAGTATTGTGACTTGCAACAGTAACATCTTCTGTTTCCCCTAGAATAATCCGTTCAAATAATTTCATAGCTGCAGACATGCATCCAAAACTGGTAAACATGGAGTAAATGAGCTTTCACAGTATTCTGATGGACCAATCCCAGTCTAGTTATCAATTGTCATATGATAAAGTTTTATCAAGAAGTAGTGAAATGTACATTGACTATTACTTTTTTCTTGATTTTTCTTATTCAAAGTGAGCTTATGAGATGCCAATACAATGTATAGGAGAAATACTTTGTTTTTGCAACCTTGAACTCTGCAACCATCTAGAGCTCAACAAGTTGCATATCGTAACCAGCCTGTAAATAGTTTGAGGCTGTGTTCTAGATGGTTTCAGAGGCCAGGGTTGAAGATACACTTTTTCCTATTGCATATTGCCATGCTTGTAGTAAGCTATCTCTGAAATATGTTAAATGGGTTTTCTGCCTTTTTAACTGTAAGTTCTTAACTCAATGCAGCCAAAAGAATCCTACTAATAGTGACTTCTGCTCTTTAGAAAAGAGATGTTATTAACTTACCTGTTCTATCCAGTCTCCATAGTATACAATTCCTCTCTTTTTTAACACTGGGAGCTGATTGAGCTTACATTTTTGGTTCACTCAAAGGTACACCGAGATAAAAGTTCAAGCTGAGAATGATACTTTTGCTCTGCATGCTGACAACATGACGATTAGGAACATATTGGTGGATGGTCAAGCTGCTGAGTTTGAGTATTCTCCTCATTGGAGAAATGCTGGTGATCAACAGAATTGGTCTTTGGTATCATGTTCCAAGACTGCTGCTGATGCAGCATGCTCGGTATATATCTCTTCTCTAAATAGTGAAGCTGCACCTAATCTCATCATCTCATCTGAGAGATCAAGCAAGCTAATAACTGAGCCACAATATGAAGAAAATGGTGAAAACCATGAAGAAAATGGTGAAAAACATGGTGAAAATGGTGAAAAATGTGAAGAAAATGGTGGAGAACCTGCTCAAATATCCGATGATCAAGCTGTTAATGGTTGCAACAGTTCTGCTGATAAAAAAGAAAAGGAAGAGGAAGAGGAAACTGAGGACAATGAAAAAGAGAAGGAGCAGCTAATGGAAACAGATGAGAAGGAGGAGGAGGAGGAGAAGAAGGAGAAGAAGAAGGTGGAGGAGGAGGAGGAGAAAGAGAAGGAAAAGGAAAAGGAGAAGGAGAAGGTAGTGGAGGAGGAAGAGAAAGAGAAGGAAAAGGTGAAGGAGAGGGAAAAGGAGAATGAGAATGAAGAGGACAATGGAAACGAGAAGGACAAGGAAAATGAAATTGGAATTGAAAAGGTAAAGTAAAAATAAGTTTTGTTAATGCATGTTGAATATCTCTTTCTTTTACATTCTTAGATGTAATGTCTGTAGATGTGGTGCCTTACTCAGAACCTTTATAGGTGAAGAACACAAAACTGGTTCACATTGATTATATTTTGGAGAAGGCTGAAACTGGAGTTCACTTCATTGGTAACATCTTACATAGTAACAATCAAATACGGCGTGCACACTGCTGGTTTCCTTGCATTGATAGCGCAACACAGCGCTGTCCGTAAGTGAAAGTTCTCTGCTGTGTCTCAGTTTTGATATTGTGCTTGCTGGTGCACTGTAACATATTTTCTTTGTTTCATGCCATGCGCAGATTTGACCTAGAGTTTACAGTTAGCAAGAATCTAGTTGCTGTCAGTAATGGTGACTTGCTTTACCAGGTATGCACTTAATCAAGACTGGTAATGATGCAAAATAAACATATACTGTTACATTCCTCCTAATGGAAAACAAATGCCTTTTTTTGTTGACAATAATGAGTAAGTATCGTATGTCTGTCTTATTCTACCATTCTTATGGCCATAGGCCAAGCCCATGCGGCAGGTCAGGCAGGATAGATTAGGAATAATCAAACAAAGGTAGGAGATTATCTAGTTAGGAAAGAGATGGGTTTTGTTAGTAAATTAGAGATAGAGTTTGGATTGGTTTCTATACTATTAGAGATTAGTTTGTTAGATGTCAAGTCGGTCGTTCCTATATATAAATGGACCCCATGTACTCTATTATCAATCAAGCAACGAATCTCTGAAGCCTCAGAGCCTCAATTAGCTTGACTGGTAGAAGCCCCTCCTGTGCTATTAGACGGCTAGTGCCCTATCCCCCGGTCTTCAGACCCTTTCCCTAGCCAGTCGATAACAAGCATGGTAACGTTTTTTGATAATTTGATCTCTTTCTGTACTGTTAGATTAGATATATTATATCATATCACAATGATCAACTGCATGAATGTTTCATTGGTGATGTTGGATGACCTTTGTGCTTGCACATTCTGCTGATGTTGTATCATTCAGGTGTTAAGCAAGGAAGATCCTCCAAGAAAAACTTATGTGTATAAATTGAGCACTCCAGTTAGTGCACAGTGGATATCATTGGTTGTTGGTCCATTCGAAGTTCTTCCTGACAGAAATGGCATAAGTGTATCACACATGTGCTTATCTCAGAATTTATCAAAGCTGGAAAACACCATCTCATTTTTCCACAGTGCATACAGGTGCTAACCTAAATTGTCAAAAAATTACTAATGTCTGGATTCAAACATTGCTAGTATCTGAAGGAGCTTTTGTTGCAGCTGTTATGAAGATTATCTTGCCGCACCATTTCCTTTTGGAATATACAAACAGGTTTTTCTTCCTCCTGAAATGATAGTATCGCCAACAAGCTTAGGAGCCTCCACATGCATCTTCAATTCAGATGTCTTACACGATGAAAAGATCATAGATCCGGTGCGTGTTTGTTCTCCCTGATTTTTGTCTCCTCGCAAATCCTCCAGTAAAAGGACTATTTTGTCCCTTCACAGTATTTTGGCATCCATGTGTTATTACTTTTTACGTTTTTTGGAACATTCATGTCAACTATGGTAAAATTTTGTTTCCTGTTTCTTTTGGTCATGATATGTGTTGCATCCCCTCTTGCTCACTGAAAGCCTGTAACATTTTTAAACGATGCACAGTTACTGTAACTATTAGAAGTCCTTGTCCTACAAAAATTCTATTTTAATGAGCCTGTGCTCTGCATTTGACAGCATCTTGTGCTTATTAATTTACCTGCTATTTGCACCAAATTAAAAATTTGAATATGCTTCTTGTGAATTCTATGTGCAATCCTTTGTAATTTTTTGTATTAATGTTGTATGGTATTTTATAAATGTTCATGGTTGTATTTACAGCATGATTAGTATCCCCTTCAGATCCTTTTGCTTTACTAACATGTATAAATAGTTCAGATAATTGACACGAGAATCAAAGTAGCATACGCTCTTGCAAGGCAATGGTTTGGTATATACACAAGTGCAGAGGAGCCAAACGATGGTAAGAGAGTGCTGCCTATAAGTTTATATACCTACAATATCCACAATTAGATAGAATGCATCTGATGGTCTAATGTTTTTTATGTGCAGAATGGTTATTGGATGGTTTGGCTGGTTTTCTTACAGAGCATTTTGTCAAGCGTTATCTTGGCAATAACGAAGCACGTTATAGGCGTTTCAAGGTTTGTTTTTTTTTTTGGCCAAAGTCAGATTCTTCTTACCATCTGGTGGTTAACATTTCATACGGAAATGTTGAATGAGATATATGTACTCAATTCTATGTTTGTACTGGTATTCTTAGATTAATCAAATCATAAGCCATAAGGTAACCAAAATATAACATGATCCTTGACTGAAAAATAATTTATACTTTGGATTGGAATGTAATATTATTTTCTTGTCCTGCAAATCCCTCAAAGAAAAAGTCTAATACTTATGTGTCCAGGTCCATAATGCTAAAATGTGTCATGAAAGCTCTCACATGCTGTTTTTGTTTTTAGAATTTTTTTATATAGTTTGCCTTTGCTCGTTGTTTCATTTGCTTATTTATTTGTTTATTTATCTGTAAATGTAATATTATTATTGCAATTGATCCGCTGTTACAAACAATATATATCACTAGGAGCAGTGTTAGTCCCAAGTCGGACTCAGGTGTCCGACTCGGCAAACTCTAGAAAATAAGATTCAGGGACTCGTCTAATATATATATATATATTATAATGTCATATAATATCAAATATTAACCCATAAAATAGTTGATTAAATGCTTAAAATTTTTATAATACCAATGTACCACATAGTATGTGCTAGAAAGGATCCCATTCGCACTGTACAGTGGTGTACTGGTGTCTTTGGAAGAGGAGAAACAATAAAGAAGTACTAATAAGAGTAAAAGGTAGTACTCCCGTGAAGCAAAGCTTCTGAAAAAGCTGCACCTTGCACCTCTCCTAGACTCACTCTCTAGAAAAGCTGCACCTTGCACCTCCCCTAGACTCTCTCTCTGTCTCTTTCCGCTACTGCTTTTCACTCTGCAGTAGGGGCTGCACCTCTGCTACTGCTTTTCACTCATTTGGACTCGCCAGCACCGTGTCAGACGAGTCGACACACGGATGCGTGTGTCGACGTGGCAAAAAACATTTGGACTCGCGAGCCCTGGTAATGCTGACTAAGAGTTGGATTATGTAGTCACCAAAATAGGTTTGCCTACTAGCACACGCACTTCTATTATGCAAGGTGTACCTTTTCTGTTGTCTCTGGTACTTCCTGCCTGCCAAATAAAACAGTAAGGCATCTTTCATGCTTTTTAGAAGTGCAGTGTCATGTTTAAACAAAATGTTCCTAGTTAGTTACAACACCTACAAGAATGTTTGGGTGGTAATTGGCAAAGCTATGTGTCGTTTCTTGTATTTCTACTCCCTCTGTCCCAAAATATAGCTACCTAGGAGTATTTGGGAATTAAGGATTGCGGTGAAGGGTCTAAAATGCCCGCATTAATAGATGGCGGGGTGATGGGAATTAAGAATAGTATGGGTGGGGTGTGGGTCTCGATAGTTGGTGGGATGATAGGGCCCACTAGGGGTAGCATGGGAAGTAATGGGGTAAAAGCCACCTTTTACATGTCCTAGGTAGTTAGGTAGCTATACTTTGGGATGGAGGGAGTATATCATAGTATGCGCAGGATGTTGCTGCTTTGATTTGTTCTGTATCTTTAGCTAGGCCATATTTACTTTGCTTTTCAAACTGATGCATGTGATTACTTTGCACGCAGTTTCGGTGTGGATTCATATATACGTTCACCTTCCAACCAAATTTACTGGCAAACTCTACACTTGCCTCTTGTCTTGCATTCATTTACCTTGATTGTCACTGGGCAATGTTTTCAAATCGTCTGATCGACCCTTATCGCCTAGGCACCGATAAGGTCGATCAGACCGATTAATCGTCCTGATTGACGATTAATCGAGGCTAATCGATCCTATATGTACCAGAAGTCCAGAACTGATATATTGTATATTATATCCTATATTCCTATAAAGCAAGCATCCAAGGAAATATTGATTGATGGTCAGATGGTCACTTACTTGTGAAATTTGATTTGTGAAGCACCCGTAACTCCAATACTGCTATGGCGCCAAACTTTACAGGCCCAAAGGCCAAAACTCAACTGTAAACTTATCATTCTCCACCCAAACCGGACGACTAATCATACTTTATCGCTGACTAATCGGATGATCTGTTTTCTTATCGAGCTAATCGAGTAGTAGACCCATATCGGGGTCAGAGTACTGATAAGGCCAATTAATCGCGATTAATCAGACGATTTGAAAACATTGTCACTGGGTGAGTCCATAAAGAAATAATCTGAACTGCCAATGTCAGGCATTAAAAAGGATTTAAACAGGACTAAGTTTTAGCTGGCTTTACTGCTGCAGTTATTTTTCTCAGAACAGTATTTACATCTTAATTTCGCCTTTCTAGCTTCTTAATTGTCATTATAAATTATAAATATCTTAATCTGCATTTGTAATAGGCCAATTGCATTGTATGTGAATTTGATGTCAGTGGTGCAACTGCTTTGAGCTCTCCTTCAGCTTCAAGTGATTTATTTGGAACTCAAACAATTGGTTCATATGGAAAAATTCGTTCTTTGAAGGCAGTAAGTTTTTAGCCTTTGCACTACAAGTACACAACTAACATAAATGTATTAGTCTCACTTTTTTCTCTTATAAACAGGTGTCTGTTCTTCAAATGTTGGAGAAACAGATGGGGCCAGACTCTTTTCGGAAGGTCACTATTGCATCTTTGATATATGCAGTTTTTACAATTTGCTGTTTAAATCAATGCAACAGTTTGCTCAAACAACTGATACTACTTCTGAAAAGTACTTGTGTACCTCTTGCGAAGTAATATCTCTATGATACATATGAACGGTTGATAGAAATACATGACCTTTCATGAACACCATTGGCTGAATTGTAGATGCTAATGCTTTTTATACATTTTTTTCTTAAGTTTCTTAATGTGGTTTGGCATTTTTTTTCTTCATTTTGAGTAAACTATCTACCTGAAGTCTATGTGTTACATGTTCTTCTATTGGCCATCTTGTACACAGTTGTGCTGACAGGGTGTGACCATTCCTGATTTCAGATTCTGCAGATGATAGTTGCTCCAACTCGTGCCTCAAGAACACTAAGTACAAAAGAGGTATGACAGTACATGGCTTTCAACTGTGCAGTGTGCCTGTGCTAATTGCATCAATCTGGTTATTTTCTGGTTTTTCCTGCTTGTTCATCATCTTGAGTTAGCCATGAAGTCTGTAACCATTTCATATATCCATTTTCCTCCATCATGAAAATAATCATTCACAGTAAATGAGGTAATTCGTTATATTCTGCAAATATTTGTGCTGATGCTTCATGGACTGTTTGGTTCGAGGAATCAAACCATCCAAGGATGACTTGGTCCTTCTTGGAGTCATCCCACTATTCCTTATGTTTCGACTACTAGCCAAATACTTGTGCATTGCAATTGAATTCAAATAAACATATCATATGTTCTAAACTTGAAAAGCTCTATACATTATATAATTATCAACTAAACATCAATGCACTATTAATCTTATTGAACATCACGTGTGCAAATGATTTTAATTATCTGCAGAGGATGCTACAAACTCAAGAAGTGGTGGCGGGCTGACACACCCACCATCACCAACACAAGCTTCCTTGTATAGTTTAGACTATGGAGGAACGATGTAGTTTTGAAGGATGAGTTGGTGATGCACCAACATATTCCATTTTTCATAAAAAAACTAGTTATGTTCTGAGTTAGGATGAGATGATCTGTTCACTGTCTAATTCCTCTAGTCAAATAGCCAAATGGTCAATTACTTATCTTGTGCTCCATTGTGGGGCAAAGTTGGTCTTACTAACATGTGAAAGTAAGCACTTTCAAGTGCTAATAACTGTAGTTTCAATGTTTGGTCTCAATGTGATTGTAAATTGGTCTGAGTCCTGTTTGTTCAGTCATTCAGTGTGTAACATTTGTCTCTTCAGACGTTTCTACATTGTTGTATTATTCTTTTAGTCTTGTCCAGCACAACCATTATGGTTTCTACTTATATAGACACATGCAATATGGATTTATTAGCAGAATCTATTATTTGCAGGCAACTGAGTTTATTTCTTTATTTTCGTTTATTCAGTTCAGGCATCTGGCAAACAAGGTCGGTAATCTTGAACGGCCATTCCTGAAAGAATTCTTCCCAAAGTGGGTTGAATCTTGTGGATGCCCAGTTATGAGGTAAATGAACCTTCTTATTGCTTGTCTATCTTGAGTTTTTCCTTTATACATTTTCTCCATATACTTATACATGTATTCCTTCTGCTTGTAAGATTGGGAATCTCCTATAGCAAGAGGAGAAACTTGGTTGAATTAGCTGTTTCACGGGGTTGCACAGCAAAGGTTGATCCTGGTCCTGATAGTCGCACAAATGGTGATATTCGAGAAGGTGATACTGGATGGCCAGGAATGATGAGCGTACGTGTCCATGAAACTGATGGAGTGTACGATCATCCAATTGTACCCATGGCTGGTGAAGCTTTGCAGGTTGTGGAAATACAATGTCATTCCAAAGTAGCAGCAAAGCGCTTTCAGAAAACTAAAAAAGGCTCAAAGCCTGATGGCTCTGATGAAAACATAGATGCTTCAAATCAAGAGAACCGCGCAAGGTCAGTTTCCACTTACCTACTTTCTTTTTTGCCCTGTCATTCTTACTGATAACTTATTGCAATTCCTGTGTATATGCAGTATGGATGCACCTTTACTGTGGATCAGAGTGGACCCGGAGATGGAGTATCTCACAGAGATCCATTTTCACCAGCCTGTGCAGATGTGGGTACGTATCACCATATGAGCTGAATAGAAAGCGGAATTTTTGTGTCTCCATCTGTTTAAATTGAGTATTTATTACTACCTCCGTCCACAAATATAAGGTATCCGGGCTATGCACCTAGACAAGACAATGTCTAAGTGCATAGCCTGGATCCCTTATATTTGTGGACGGAGGTAGTATGTACAAATCATATATGGCAATCATGTAATTGGCCACAATGTTTAAGTTGAATGTTGAATAGTTTGTGGAGAATAATGATTTTGTTGGTTTAACCCATAATCACCAGAATTGCAGACCCCAACCCCACCCCCCAACTCCACAATGACAGATGGCTGTCTTCTCCTTGATACTGCCTTGTGGTAGGCGTTGTAGCCACCACCTCCCCTATTTATCTTCTCTTTTCTATGCCTTGTCCATACTTTGTTCACAAAGGAGAAAGATCGACATGGAAATTGTGTGGGTGATGGTGGCCGCAGGAGATTGTGATCAATGGCTTGGTTGCCCTTTGTGGCTTCATGTTGTTGGGTGGTCTGCTCTTTGTTGATGAGCTAGTTGGCAATAACGTGATGTGTCATTACTTTATGATTCTTCTCCTATTCTTTTTTCTTTTTCAAATATGTTCTGATTGCATTATAATCCATAGCTTTATGATTGGGTCAGGGGTCATCAACCTGGATTCAGTGGAATAGCCTGCCGCTTCCCACTCTAGTGTCCCAAAGAATGCTACCTCTTTGCCACATTTTGAGCCACTGTGACACGTTCCTTAACCTGGTGGACCTGGGTTCCTGGTGGCTAACTGACTATGATTTGAGCACTATGAAATTCCTCCCAGTTCACCCAGATCTATGTTGACTCCCAATGCTCTAAGCATTTAGACAGTGTTTGGAATGAGATGGGACTTGGCTTTGAGTGTGCTGACACTTTTCTACTTCTGTCATTTTCTGTTCTGTAAAAAACCGTTGACCTGAGCTTGATTTGATGACTGACTTGCATCAGAGTCGTCCACTTACACTATAGGACTTGTCCAGCCTCTGATTAACATATTCTTATGTATATGACAAGATGGGGATGTTTTTACCTTTGGATGATTGATCTATGGTGCAAATTGTCTTTCTTCTCTCATGAAGCCAAATCATCTTAATTATTTCTAGCCTTTGCAAATTATACAAAATACTAGATGATACCCCGTGCATTGTTGCGGAAACTTTTGTGAAGTCAAATAAGCAATTTGATCAAATGGTAGGTAAGAGTAAACAGGAACCGTACAGATCAAATTGATCGGCTCAGCTTTTCTTGATAACGTGGCCTCACGCATGGGTACCCGTATAGGAGTACTTGCATTTAATGGGCAACAATCATATGGAAGTATAGGATATGATGTCAAACCAACTATAGCTACAAATTAAATTCACCTACAACTTTCCTGCAGTGCCGCATGGGATTTTGATCTAGTATTTAGATGGTATTGCTTTGTTTTTTACCCTGAAAAAATGCATAAAATGTCTGTACTACAATTCCAGTTATGTGTTTTGAAATGTTCTATAGAAAAGAATTAGCTAGCTACAAGACAGTGAATTGGTTGACATTTATACAACTGGAAAAGGGCTTCCATGCCTATGTAGATTATATATCCGTGCTCATTTGATAGTGCAAGTATGCCAATATTTGCCTGTACTTTGTAAAACATAAGATGCATACTGGACAACTTTCTGCCAGTTGTCTGAGCATCAGGACAATTAGAAATATGAAAAATATCCTGATATGTAAGTGCATTTTTTGTTCTACGTAATCCCAATTTATAACATTCAACTTATTTCAAGTTTTGGGTCATTTTGGCAGATCAATCAATTGGAAAAAGACAAAGATGTTATTTCACAATCACAAGCAATAGCTGTACTGGAGAAATCACCTCAACTCTCTTTTGCTGTGATCAATGCCCTCAATAATTTCTTAAATGATACAAAGGTATTTCAGCATGTTTCTTGAGATCTTCTTGTTTAATATCATTTAGTAACTTGTCAATAACGGTGCAGGCGTTTTGGAGAGTTAGAGTTGAAGCAGCATATGCTTTAGCTGTAACTGCATCAGAGGTATGCATAAGTTTGTTTCTCCTAAGCTATTTATCTGAGGCATTAATATTGTAATGCTGAGCATTTCCATATGCATTCCATTTAGAAAATTTAAATATCAAAAAGGTTCTATTTGTTTGGTAGCTGACTGATATTTTTGCTTTATGCAATTTTATATCCACAAGAAAGGCTGTAAGTTTGTGTTTATTCTAAATTCAACCCGAGGCAATCCATGATGTGTCTCCTTTCACTAGAATCATTCATGCCATTGTTAGTGGAGGAACAAGGATGAAATGAAAAAAAAAATCAAGGATTCAAGCAAAGTTGAATCTAAAGTAAGATGTAGAAAAACAGAAAGAAGTTAAATAATAAAATAATAGCAAAAGAAAATAGAATAAGTAGTTGATGTCTAGGCATATCCATTCATTTTAACTTCCATACAGGCATACAGACCTACTGATTTTGCAAACGTAGTGTCTGGAACCTGGAAATGGGCACTTACACAATGGAGTTATTGGTTCACTCATGACAATACTAAGGTATTGTAATATGCAATAGTTTACATAACCTTTAGGAATGCCTGAAAGATTAGACTTTTGAAGTTGATGTTTGAGCTTATGAATTTGTGTTAAAGAGTGCTCAATAGCACAGATGAGATGTTTTATGTTACCTTTTTTTCTCTAGGAACCATGCTTTGATGTGTTTCTTTCTACACTGATGTGTCGCTTATTTGATTTGTTTTCCTTTATTTAGGACACAGAACTAACTGGTCTGCTTCATCTTGTTAAGTTCTATAAAAGCCGCCGATTTGATGCAGATATTGGATTACCCAGGTCAAGATCCATTCTGCAGTAGCTTTAACCCACAAATTATCTCTTCTTTCTTCTTTGTGTAAACAGCTTTATTCTGTTTTACTGATAGGCCGAACGACTTCCATGATATTCCGGAGTACTTTGTTCTTGAGGTAATGCTTTGAGGTAGGACTTATATTTGTGATTACTCATGGCAGGACAATCCATTTATGCCAGTATTGTGGACATTTCTATAGTGCCAGGTTGCTTGTTGACAAGTTTACGTAGGATACAAGTTATTTGGTTTTATCTATAGGTCACATTGCATGGGGTAGTGTCCTGCTTGATCCAGGGTGACTCAAACTGTTGTTGGTTTGCTTTCTTGTTTGTTGGGTTCTACTCATCTATTAAAGTTAGGTTGGTATAACAAACGAGATAGTGTCTAGAGTTGGGGCAAGCAAGAATAAATATACTTATGTAGTCTTCTTTCCTCTAGTTTCCCACCTTTCTTCTCCAGTTCAATCTGTCCCATACCATAGACACCAAACCCTTGATATAAGTCCAGTAGGTATTGTTTTGACTTTTGAATAAAATAAAGTTAGTGTTTATGTGTCACTTAATCATAACTGTATGTGCAAGTGTACTGTCCCTTGCCTGACTTAATTCGACAGTTCAATCCTTACACCTAGACCTAGTCAATTTAAACATTTTGAATCTGCTATCCTGCATCACATTATGCACAAGCACATCATTGAAGTGATTTAAATTTGGTCTGTGTTGCTCAATAGTAATTTGATGTTTTCTTATGACAGTGGTGCACTTTATGACAATAATTTGTATTTTGCTTGACTTACGTTCCTTCTATTAGGCAATTCCTCATGCAGTAGCTCTTGTTAGATCAGCAGACAAGAGCAGCCCAAAAGAAGCCATTGAGTTTATCCTTCAGCTTCTAAAGGTTGCTATTTCTCTCTGGGTTGCATTTTATCTGCTTGTAACTTTAACCTTGTGTTATACATTGACAAATTAGGAAATATTTATTTGCATAATTTAGGATAATAATTTTGTATTCATTACTTGTAACCCTGTGTTATATTTATTCAGACATATTAGGAAGTATTCGTTGTTCACCATTCATGATCTTCTTGAATGTTAATTGATACCCATCGATATAAAACTTCTGTATATGCTGACTAATACATTTGCACATTTTTGTATTGTTCCATTTTCAGTATAATGATAACAATGGAAATGTATACTCTGATGTCTACTGGCTATCTGCAATGGTGCAGGCAATAGGTGAACTAGAATTTGGCCAGCAGGTTTGTATGCATGTATATCTTCTGATAGAGTATGACCTGTACGCGGATGCCTGTTGTGATGAATTACCTCATTCAATGACAGGAAGCTTGAGCTATCATCTATGCTGCATGTGTATTACCTGCTTGACAAGAACAAAATTATTCAATTATATGGCATGAGTAGTTATGGAGTTATGGAAGTACTTGCTAAATGCACACTATAATGGCAACATACTATTTAAGGACATAACCGACTGTTGCGCTTTATTAATTCAATTTTGCAGAAACGTACATTAGGGGTTTCTTCTCTATCCATGGCATTACCAATAATCAACTTGTATAAAGTAGATAATTATGGCCTAGTGGCAGATCTAGAAATTTTCTTAAGCCTGGGCAAGCCTAATAACGAATGAAAAGTACACACACAAAACTGTACAATTTCCTAGACCATTTATCATAAACACGAGTAAAGTTGGTAATCTCCTAGTTGTGATTTATGAATGGGATGATGGTTGTGTACTGTTGATCGGGCTAGACTATAGGGCTAATATTATATTGAAAAGAAACGATGGGTGCTAGAGAGTTGTGTTTGCTTTGGCTTTCTAGAACATGCGATGGTTTGATCCTACTTTGCTTGTTTTCTAGCTGATCATGTGACCTCCTAAGCAAGGTAACTAGGTAGGTATTTAACGAGCAATATGCTGCTGCATGCCTTGAGCCTGGGCACCGGCCCATGGTGGCCGGGCCCTGGCTCTGCCACTGTTATGGCCTTATGGTCTTTAAAGCACTGAACCTGTTGTTTCATACTATACATTTTGCAATTAATAAATTAGAATTATATTATTATGGTTTATATGAACTACTCTTGCCCTTGAGGTTTTTATTGCTGGTTATTCTTTTGTAGGTGTTGGTAAGTTGTTTTTAAAACAATGATACCAAAAATGACACTCGTTTTCTCTGCAGGGTGTAGGCCTATTGTCCTCTCTTCTCAAGCGCATTGATCGGCTCCTGCAATTTGACAAGTTTGTAGAAAATATCCAATTACTACTTTTTACTTGATGTCCTTCTTTCAAGTCCTACTAACTGCTAGAAAACCTTGCAGCTTTATGCCTGGTTACAATGGGATTTTGACTGTCAGCTGCATTCGCACCCTTGCACGTATTGCACAGAGGGTGTCATCTTCCATTTGCCTTGTAAGAAGGCTTCCTGTCAGCACCATGTCCTGCATATTTGTCTATCTGATCTAATACCATATTCATGTGGTGTAACTTTTTGTCACCGTAGGATCGCATCTGTGAACTAATTGCTCCCTTTCGCAACATAGACAAACCATGGAAAGTTCGAATGGAGGCTAGCAGGGTTCTCATTGATCTCGAGTTTCACCATAAGGGACTTGATTCAGCTCTTCTGTTATTCTTGAAATATGCTAATGAAGAAAGATCTTTGAGAGGTTTGGTGAAGATTGCTATGGTACTTTAGGAATATCTTGAATACCTTGATTTCTTTTGACATGGGAGTTATTGCAGGAGGGACAAAGTTGGCTGTTCATGTCTTGCGTCTATGCCAAGCCAATATTGAATCTCATGACAATAATCAAATACAATTGCCAACTCTATTTAATCTCCTTTGCCTGCTTGCTGGCAAAAAGGCCTACAACAATGTGTACCTTCGACATAATGTGTTCTGCATATTGCAAATTGCTGCTGGAAGGTTAGAGAAGTTGCTTTATATGTATTTTCCATTTTCACATGTTCATTTATAATTGCAAAGTGCAAGCCTTGCATACAAATTTGCTTTTCCTGAAAAAGATCAAGTACAGTGACCCCATGCAACAGTGCTTTCAGTACATTTCTATGTATGAAGCACATAAATTAAAATTTCTTATTGATTATGCTCTTGTACTTCTACTAGCTTTTAAAGCATAGATGATGCATAAAATTCAACAAAAAGTTTCAGTTTAGTGTTAATATTATTTTTTTAGACAAAAGGAAAATGAGAGCAGTAGTGCTATCATCTTCAACGTGCATCTGCCCCCAGCCCCTGGCTGGATCTTCTTGTCCCCAAACTATCCTATATATGTGGCCATATAACTAATGCTCCAGTTAATTTCAGTTTAAGACAAACACAAAATATTAAATCATCAAGCATGCCTTGCAACACTAAAATCGTTTTTACTTATTGTCTTATTGTACCTCTTTCTTACGCAATGTTATCATTTGTACTTTTATACTTAACATGCTGAGTCTCAGGTCTCCAACACTTCATGGAGTTCCGAAGGTTGTTACTCCACCTCAAGTTGTCCAGGAGATATCTAGTGATCAGCACACTAAAGCTGATTCCTCAGTTCCTCAACAATCAAGACCTCAAGAACCATCAACTAGCACTCCTAGTGTCAGAGAAGTCTTACCTACCTCTGGACCCACAAAAGATGCGGATAATATATCTAACTGCAGTGAGAGAAGGAATATTACTTCTGGACCCACAAAAGATGCGGATAATATATCTAACTGCAGCGAGAGAAGGAATGTTGTCAAAATAAGGGTTAAACGTGCTTCATCATCCAGTAAAGCAGATGATGCTGATCGCAGAGATCATTCACATGATAGAAATGAAAATGAAGCAGGTCCATGTAGCTCTATGTCAGTGGATGCACCTATGACTGAAGCACCGGAAGCAATAAATGTAAGTAATCATAATATCGAGGAGCAAAACTCATGTCATGATAGGGAATCAAGGATGTCAGCAAGCATTAGCAATGTCAAACTAATGGACAAGCATGAAGTATCCAAGGAACTACAGTGCACAGCCGATTCCAGGCTAGATGCTCTCCCCAAGGACCACTTCTCTCCTGTTGTTAATGGACAGGAAGTCCTAGACAAGCCTTGTAGTCAACTTGAAGTAGTTTCCACTAGCTATGATGGAAATAAAGCTCCAGACTCCATGAATGGATTGGAAATAAAAGAGAAGAAGAAGAAGGATAAGAAAGATAAAAAGCGGAATCGAGATAAGAAAGATGATCCTGAGTATCTGGAGAAAAAGCGACTCAAGAAAGAGAAGAAAAGGATGGAGAAAGAAAAAGGTAAAAAGCAGAAGGAAGGTGAAGGGGTTTCTTCTTCTGAACAGAAGAATATAGCGATACCTTCAGACTCGCAAGGAACTTCGTCAGCAAGGCCACCAGCTCCAATACGAACTTCTGAACCCCAGGTATCAAATGTGGGGACGCCAGTAGATACTACGCGGGCATTGACAACTACGAAGATTAGGATCAAGGTCAAGCCTCTACAAAGATAATTTGAAGAGTGGAAAGAGAATCTGCATTTTGACTGGGTCACCATTTGTAGGAAATACTGTACAGTAGAAAAAATGCGCGAGCAGGTTGTATGATGAGTAGCCAATTTTTAATTGAATGGCTAATGTATCCTGTAGAGAAGTGATGCTGGCCCAGTAAATTTCTGGGGTAATTAGCATCAAATTCGAGCATTATTGCTTATGGTGAAATCATGAGGCCTCACGGTAGCTCGATCTTTTTTCCTTGATTTGTGAGTTTTGATGGTGTCAACTGTTGGAAGATCAATGAAGATAAGAAATGTATATAGCTGCTTTGTAGAAATTCTGACACCCCAACAAGAAAGATGATGTGTCGAATTCTTTAGATTATTTACTATTCCTCATTTGAGTTTCGTACTTGATTTGTGAAAGATTTTGATTGTTTCTAAATGGACTGGGTGTTATCCTGAAATCTGAATGTCTGATTGCTGGGTATTGCCAATGTGAAAGTTTACAGCTTTTGTTGTTCCATTGCGCAACACTGGCGCTCTAGTTCTATATAAGCCTAATCCCAATGGGGGGTTTTATATTGATATTTTCAAGATAGCTATATAAATAACAAGGAAATAAAATAGTGTTTAAAACTATCTCTCTAATGCATAATTTCATAGTGTGATTTTATATGCTTCAAATAGCATTTAATTTTATGACTCATTAAGAGTTGGTATCCGTATATAGATGGTTTTATCTACATGGAACTGGTTTACTCTCTCTCTTTTTAAATTTGATTTTATGTTATCAAGAAATTTTATGTGGCATGCTAATTAATGAGAATAAAACTATAAAACCTTATTGAAAATAGCCTAAGTACACCTTGTTTGATCCTTCTAATCAAATTCGATAGGTTAGTATGACATCATTTTTCTATTTTAAGAGAATCCACGAATGGGTGCTAGACATCTGATGAGCAACGTGATGCATGGTACTTTGATACAGTTAGAGAAAGCAAAAGCCACCGTGAAAGTATCCGATAGTTACTTAGAGCATCTTCAACAGGGATCCTAAACAGAGCTCCTACTCTATTTTTTGAAGGGATCCTAAATAGAGCCCCTACTCTATTTTTTGAAGCCAGACAAAAAAAACTTAAATCCAACAGGGTCCTAACTCGAGTTTCTACTTTATGGAGGCCCCGAAATCTTCCTTCCCAGCCCCATCTCCCATGGGTACGTAGGGAGCCCCCTACTCTATGGTTGGGAGTTTTTTTCTCTCCCGCGAAACAATTTTTCCCCGCGCCTGTCTCGCCGGTCCGACTCCTACGTGCGTTCATATGCTTTATGGCGTGTGTGCTGTTCTGGATCATATGCTTCTTGCAGATCCTACGCATGACGGGGGTCACGTGGGACTTCAGCCAGTGCGCCGACGTCGCCGCCGTACTGAGGCAGCATCGCCGCATCCGCGAGCAGCTCCGACGGATCAGCCACTGGTATTGCAAGTTCATCGTCTCCTGCCTCCTCCTCGTCACGGCCAGCCAGTTCTCCACGCTGCTCGCCGCCATGAGGCCCCACGTTTAGGTCAACATCGCCACCTCCGGCGAGCTCACGGTGAGCATAGCTACCACCCCGCACCCCAACGAGACTTAAAACCACTTGGTTGCTCGCTCGCCATAATTAAGTAGTAGTTCTTGTGTGTTTTCTCTGTAGCTTTGCTCCATGAGCCTCATGACTGGGCTGCTCATCTGCCTCCAACATCTCCTTTCAGAAGAGGCAGGCTCTAGGTACATACGTGTACTACTATCTCGTCAGGAGCCGCGCATGGCAGCCCACTCACCTACTGCTACGTAGTGTGATAGCCAATTCTTATATGACTATATGATTTTTATATTTGAAAAAAATTTAAATTTAAATTATCTTATTTGAAATCATGAATTTGAATATGTTTTATAAATATTTGAGTTTAAATTTTAGTGATGTAATATAAAGAATATACATATAGATTATATTGAAATATGAAAGAAAAAGAAATAGGGGCTCAGATTTAGAGGCCCTTGTTGGAGTTGGGTGTAAAAAACAGAGTCCCAGAAAGTAAAATAAGCCCCTACTCAGAAAGTAGAAACTCTATTTTTAGGGCTATTGTTGAAGATGCTCTTATTGACACTCGCTACTTCTAGGGTGTAATGAACCAAGGTATATGGTTCTTTCATAACCTAAATTAGCCCTTTTATATTTTTAACTTAAAAATCTATAAAATTTAGTCCAATCTTTTTAAACCTAATCTTTAAATTTTATAGGCCAAAAAGTTAGACACATTACCACCCATAACTGCCCCATTTAGTGATGAAATAGTTGTTCTTAGCTATATATGCACTACTAGCCTACCCAACACAATGCATGCCCACCATTTTTTTCTTCATATTTTTTAAAGACAGATACACACCTACTCTCCTCTAGAGCTAAAATTTTGTTCCAAAATAAATTAATCTTTACTCTTTTACCCACCCCCCATCCAAAGGTTTTATCCTTTCAATACCTCTAACAGTGTTCTAAAAGTCAATGCTAGGCATTACCTAGGCGTCAGTAACTGTCACGATTAGATGTTAGATGGTGTATTAGGTGGTTAAAATATCTTGATGAAATTTTTTGTTGCTATTTTAATGTTATATAGTTTAATTTTTATATAATATACTTGCTAATTTCTTGAAATTAACTAGTTAATCTGACCTAGGTGTTGCTAGGTGGGGCCTAGGCCCTAGGCGCTCATTAGGGGCTAGGTGCCACCCAGCTGTCCGAATAGTGTCTAGCGTCTTTTTGATCCATGATCCTAAATACTATTTTTATATTAATAAAGGATGTTTTGATCTTTTACTTCCATATGTAAATTAAAAAGTGTTCTTAGGATTTTAGGAATCCATTTATTTTGGAACATGATGAGTATAATGCAATAAAATGAGTAAATACTCATAAAAAAAGGAAAATGGTACATACTTTTCTAATGCTTTTTTAGGAATGGAGGATTTTCAAGTAATTTTTGGAGGAATGGAACTAAATCCTACAAAAAAAATCCAATAAAATCTATGGGTTCCAAAAGAGCCTCGAGCCTGAAAATTAATGTATATTTCATTTTGTGAAAGACTGATAAGCGAGTGCATTAGTTTCACAGACGTGCGCGAGATAAGTTGGTTATTATCCGTGGGCTCGACGCTGACGGCCACACGAGCGAAAAGCCTGCCCACGGGCCCCCACATCGCTCTCGCCCTCTAGATCATCATCACGAGCCAGACGCAAGGGCGGCGAAGCGAGCGGACGCGAGGCCACGTCCGCCACCACCGCACCGGTCACATCTCCGTTCGCTCGGCGCACCGCAGGCGATGGCAATGGAAGCCGCACCCGCAGCAGCAGGGGGAGCCGCCACCAGCGGCGGTGGCGGGGGCTGGGGCGGGGGCGGGGGCGCGGCGGCGGAGGCGGAGATGGGGAGGAAGGGAGCGCCGCTGACGTGGGGGCGGGTGTGGAGGGCGGCGCAGGAGGCGGCGGCGCATGCACTGCTGCTCTGTTTCACCGCGCTCCTCGCCCTCAAGCTCGACGGCGTCTTCTGCGGCTCGTGGTGGTAAGCCGGCCCCGACCCCCATCTCCTCTCCCCCCCAGCTGGCTGCGCCGCCGCTAGAAATGCTCCCACAGGCTAGTTCCTGCTTATTTATTTATTTATTATTTTGGAGAACTGGAGCGTAATTGTGCCATCGCTGCGCTTTTTAGTGATGGCATTTCTTAATTTTGAGGAGAAGAATAGGACGCCACATGTGCGTCGTGCTTATCTGATGGAAAACTGCGTCCTAATTTGGGATACAGAGCACGTAGTGCCTTTTAGGTGTGTTTGCAGTCCTGCAACTGAGCCACTGACTAAGGGTATGGAAGTATGTTTAGTGTACTTGGTTTAGGAGGTTTTCCAAAGCTGTCAAAGTTGACTGAATGCATTTTGGTATGACAACTATTTGAGAATGGATTTAGTAAATATTATTCTTGAAAAATGGATGCAAATTTGGTGGGTGCGATTCACTGAAAACCTGCTAAAGTTGGGTGCTGAAAAATATGCTTTTGTGTACATTTTTTATTGCATCTTATTTACGCTTCATTGATTTGTTAAGTGATACGTTTTATTCTCTGCACGTTGGGATTGACAGAATTCTTGACCTGCAGGGTGCTATTCACCCCTCTATGGTTGTTCCATGCTGTTATTGCTCGATGTAGATTCTCACTACCTGCTCCTTCATCACCACAAAGTTGTCAGGTAGATTCACTGCCTAACTTCATTTTCACACCTTCATTGATTCTGAACTGTATGCCCGACTAGCAGAAGGTTAATCGGATTATTAAACCGCACAGATGGCTTCCTGTCATTCCATTGTTGCCACACCATTGCTAGTGGCTTTTGAGCTTCTTCTTTGTGTTTATCTGGAAGGTATTGACGGTGAATCCAAAGCTTATTGTGAATCCTCCAAAAGCAAGACCACTCCATTTGTCTACCTTTAAAGTCGATAGTTATTCACCTGCCACGTGAATGGTGCATTTTATCATTTGCAGGTCATGGTGAACCTTTTATTGATTTAAAGCTTGTATTCCTTCCACTGCTGGCTTTGGAAATCATTACTCTTGTTGACAATTTCAGGTAAATACACAGTGCTTTAGTGGGAATTTGCATAGGTACTTATATATGATTTTTGGATATTTGCAGTATGGAGTTATGGACTATCAAAATGTTGCTTGCAGACATACCGTGGCTGATATAATTGATGTTATGGAACCTAAGTTCAATACTTACAGAACAGTTGGTGTTCATTGGCCTGAATTTAACATAGCTGTATTGCCTAACTGTACTGAGTACAGACGTGCAAATTGATGAACTTATGCACCACAGTTAATTTTGTTTTTAGTTTTGACAAATAATTTCTGGAGTTGTCCTCATACTTTTCTGGGGTTTTAACTTTTTTTGACTGCTGCTTACCTACTGCCTATCTAAGTAGCTATACTGAGAGTTTATGATAATGCAACATGATGAACTGTTCTTTAGAACAATCTGATTGTTAGTAATATAACATGTACAGTGTCAATCTGTAGAAATGCTACAACAACATGAAGAAAGTCTTGTGAAAACAGAGTCAGACTTATTTTGAAGATACGTTTGTTATTTTGTCATAAACTGTGCTGTAAAGAAAGTTCAACTGTTTAAGTGTAATAGAGTATACTTTTGTAATTATTGTTATATTTATTATTTATGTTTAAATATATTATATATTCTATCTAGGATGTGTGGTGCACTAATGCCTGGACATGGAGAGACTATGATGGATGAAGCAATATGGGAGAGGCTTCCTGTAAGAATTCTAAGACTACATTGCACTTGCAATTCCTTAACTTTCGACCATGTAAAGTGTGAACTTTAGCTCCAGCACTGCCAATCAAATTCTTTTTACGGCAGATGTATAATAGATTGGTTTTGTGTGGTTGCACTGGAGCCAATTATGGAGCTCCAATCAACTATGAATTATCTTGGTGTTTTATGTACTGTATTTAACCCTGAAGACGCAACCTCTGCTCACAGATGCAATTTTGTTCTATATTCGCTGTTCTTTGTTTTCACATGGGACAAGTTGCATATTAAAAAATAAAAAATGTAACCCTGTTGGTTGTTGCTCAATGCAATTTAAAATTCAAAGGATACCCTATCAATACACATTGACCAGATATAATATTAAAGATTTTCACTAGCAAATTTTCACCCCATAAGTTGTAAGACTTGAGGCTCTATAGTTGCACCAGTGTGCTATCTGACTTGCTATTGTGTAATTATATGTTGCATAATTGAATTTATGACTATATAGAGCTTTAAATGCTCAAAGACCTTGTTGCATCAAAATATTTCGTAGTAACAAGGGACATCATTGCTTTCAACTCCTTACTGATGAGAACTAGATTAATGTTATCCAAACTTCAGTTGCACACAGTCATTACTAACGACTTCATATTTTTCTTAGCACTTCTGGGTTGCCATTTCCATGGTATTTCTACTAGCAGCTACTTCACTCATGCTTCTTAAGTTGTGTGGTAAGCATACAGATTCTATTGAGCTTGTTCTTGTCGAGCTGTTCCAGAATTTTGTGACGCATAATATATGTTTCGTTCTCCTGGATTTACATGAAATTAGCTGGATTTCATTTTTTGCACTGTGAGTTCTTGAGGATTCACTTGTTTATAGAAATGAGTAGGCATAACCAACCTAAAGTAAGAACATTGAAACTCTTTAAGTCATGCATCAGAGTATCATAATAGCGCCTTTTAATTTGAGAGGTAATCAAGTTACATTATATGCCACAGGAGATGCAGTTACTCTGGGGTGGTGGGATTTATTCATTAATTTTGGGTAATATTCCCTCCTTTTTTAAATTACGCTTGTAATCCCATGGAATAGTTCTTTGATTTCTTCTTGCCATTTCTTTACAGGATTTCCCAGTGCTTTGGTTTTCTCGTCTGCACGAGATGGTCTAATCCAATGGTCTGTAGATAGTAAATCCTCGGTATACCAATAAATTTGTTGTTTGTCTTAGATGAACAGAGACTGATACTGGGACAACACTGTTCCATTTTACTCCCAAGAGGGATGCTGATTTAAACAAACTATCTGCACTGCAGGACATTGGTGGCCCTATATTGATAATTCCTATCGTAATTTTTCAAGTTCTTCTGTGTATGCGTCTAGAGGTATGTTGAACTCCATTTACTAGATGTTCTTGCCTTCAAAATTATTTAGCAGACCCTGCTTTACCATCCATTTTCCTGTTACAATCAAATTTTGCACAACTTTTATCCAATGTGATATGGCATAGCTGTTGAAATATAAGTGAATTATCCGCCTTTCTCCACCATATTAATCGTTTGGTAAACTGGATGGTGCATGCACTCAGTGTGGTATCAAAGCCATAGGTCTCGACTCTTGACTCTCTAGTTCGAATCATGGCTTGCACAATTAAATTAAAAAAAATCAGCCCATTTCTATTCTACATCTAGGGCTTGAAAGAGCCTAGACATGAGGGGGGTGTTGAAACATAATTGAATTGTCCACCCTTCTTCATCAACTTAAACTTTTGAGTGAATAGGTTGGTGCATGAAACTCAATAATAGCAAGATTTGTACAATGTACCTTTCCAGATGTGTTAATTCATGTCTCGTAGTTACTTATTTGGGAAACATGGTGAATCATATTTCTGAGCTTACTACCAGCATTGGGTACATGTTTGTAGTCACCTAGTTACTAGAACTGCTGATGTGATTATTGACTGTTTGTGTTGATACATCATTAATTCACAGCTTTTAGTCTAACTGGCTAGTCTCGCTGTATCTTTTGCAGGGCACTCCATCTAATGCAAAATTTTTCCCACTCCGAGCTGTTTTCTTGCCTATACTTTTGCTTCAAGTGACTGCTGTATCTTTTGCTATTTGGATATTCTTTGAAAGGCTTGTTAAAAAATTACGAGATAAAAGGATTACTGACGGATACATTTCTCTCTCGTCAAAGATTGATGAGTTGTTTATGATGATGCAACATGGTTCAAGGTTTTAGTTGCTGTTCAGTATCACTTTATTAGTTCAGGGCTCAGGCCAATTGCACATCTATTACAATCCATAGAAGTTGTACATGGAATCTCATTTGATAATTTTGTTGCTGGGCAGGCTCATCGCTTGGTGGTCTATCGATGAAGATAGCAAAGAGGAGCAAGCTCATTTATGCTATGCAAATAATACTGGGTATGCTCTTCTAATTTTTTTCTAATTGTATCTTGTTTACACAAGTCATGACTCATGAATTATGTGGGTATGTCAATTGATAGGTTATAATCAATTGACTACCACCTGAGTACCCATATTCTTTGTTGACAGACGTTTTTCTTGTTTCTAGAATGCTGTTGTTACTACTAAAAATGTAGGTTTTTGAAACTGAGTCTGCCAAAAATTTTCAAGATTAGGAAGGAAACTATCAGTTAGCTAAGGTCAGCCAAAGTTGCTGGTGACAAATTGCAACACATCCCACAACCAGGGAACTCATGCCCAGGCTGCTGATAACACTTTAGGCTAGTAGGCTACACAATCAGCTGCTTTCGAGGACCATAGTTCCTCCTGGACTGTTCAAAGTATCTCATCGTGAGGCATGCTATGAAAAGCTAGAGAACATAAGATATTTGAGTTTAAAGCTATATGGAGACATGGAGTAAACTATCAACTCAAAACATCATGTTAGCATCTATTTTGCCTTATTGGTTTTGTGTTTCTTTCTTTGTTTGGTAGGGAAATGGGGTAGAACCGTAGAATATTCCAGGTGGTAACATCTTGGGGAAACATATGGGTCTTTGTCTTGGAGATTGAAGAGAGAAATGGCAAGATTAAAGTTTAGAAGCACTTATCATGTAGATCCCCATTAATCAAATATGGGAGATGGCACGTAACTTCAACTGCTCCAAAATATGGAAAGACTAAACTAAAACTAGTTCCTAGATACAATACAGTTTAATGTTAACCTCCCAGAGTTGCAAAACTATTTTTAGGGCTTTCTTCATTAACGGAAAAAAACTTTTTTGCATTTGCATTTTGAAAGTATGTACTTTAGTAACAAAGTAGCTAATCACTCTGCTTATCACTTTAGAAGCATTAAGATAGGTAATCACTCAGGAATTGAAAAGATATGCCAATTAAATTGGATGCACAGGAAATGCTTTCAGGGTAACTGAATTCTTTCATCGCTTGGTCTTGTTATCCATGCAGGTATAGTACCTTTTGCAGCTATCCACCAGAAATGGTAAAAGAGATGCCAAAGAAAGTTCTTGTCAAAGAGGTTGTTTTGCTGTACACACAGTTACAGTTTCTTTATTATATTGGGCTAATTAACAACTTGCACTTTCAGGTACAGAGACTTCAATTAGCTTTGGGAGAGCAAACCAAAATGGCAAAGCTTAGTCAACAGCAGTGCGATAAACTAAAAAATGTACCAATCGTTTCCATTCTCAGACAAAGCATTCTACAATGTCAAATTTCAATAGAGTGATACATAAGGCTCTCAGCTGATTTGGTTGTGTGCTGCACCTACATACTATTTATTTCCAGTATTGCAATTTGGAGCATTTTCTTTTAATAGTTGAATCATTATCATGAGTGGTAGAAGCTATTAAATCTCATCTAAAAAAGGGGTGTGCTTTTCAGGTTTACAGTTAATTTTAACAAGAACCTTTTTCTGGAACTGACTCCTAAAATTTTTTATATAAATACAGGAACAGATCCTATGTCGAATTTGCTTTGAGAGAGACATCTGCATAGTTCTGCTTCCATGCCGTCATTATGTTCTTTGCGAGTAAGCTTCTTTGGCAATCGCTGATTCATGTATGTTTCACATGTTATGTTCTCATATTGAAGCTTGCAAGGTATATTTATATATTCTTGCCAGTTGCTACATTTTGGATGTGTTTTTGTTTTACTGCAAATGAAATTCATAAGTTCTTTTTGTTGGCCCTGCAGAACCTGCTCTGCTAAGTGCCGGCTATGCCCAATTTGTCGAGTATGCATTGAGACCAAGCTAGCTGTTTGTGATGCAGTGAGTTCACCTGATTCAGTAAGTGATATAGTTTAGATGTTCACATCTCGACTGTAGCTCTAGGTATTTGGGTTACCTACTTCTAGAACTGGGAAAGATGACAACGCAGAAGAAGACAAATGGTTTTGGTTGTGGAATTCAAAGGAATGCTAGAATAAGTCTTTTGTGTCAGAATGGGGTAAAAGAAAATCAGAAGGCGTGCTCACTAACCCGCACATAACCCTGATGATATGACACAAAGGAAGCGTGCGAGTTCTTGGAATCTTTTCTCACATATAGTGCCAACATGAAAAGCCACTTAAATCATTGAATTCTGAGGCACAATCTGCTAGTTCGGACGTTTGGTTTCCCATGTAAGGAATCTTACCAGCAAGTCTACAGTTAAGCAGTCTTGTGCAGCAGGAACTTCAGGTTGCCATTTTTCATCAAAATTCGAGAAAGAAGTGAAACCTCAGGTTGTTCCAGTTTCATGATTCGAGAAAGTACCTGCATCAATGCATGTACTTAGGAAAAAGGCAATAATGCTCTTATCTGCTGAATTGTATCTCCAAGGATTAAGTGCAAGCATGAAGTTCCTCCTGGGTCTTGTCAAATGATGAGGGCAACTATCGGTGCGCATGTCAATACACCATATATGCACTTTTATGCTGTACACTGGAAAGATCACCTTTGCCGTACGAGGATTTGGCTGACAAGTCAACATTTGTGGCTACAGCCTTTCGTTTCTTGGTCACGTTGCTATGATTTGCCATGCCCTGTGGCCTGTAATGATCTACTTGTGGATGGCCTTCTGCCTCACATCACATGGACATCCAATCCAACACCTGTATACTGGTGCAAAATGCTTGCCAAGAAGTTGCCAGGTGCATGCATGCTCCGGGTGACACAAGATGTCATCCCCATTTCCCTCTCTTTTTTAGTCCTTATCCTTGTTGCTTTCATGTATGTAGGCCTCCTTTCTTCGTTGCTCTAGACCTGCTTTTGCCTTTTGCTACCCTTGTGTAATCGTTCATATACAGAATTTGTGACGGCAAGAGTTTTTGGTGGCAACCTGGGACTGATCTGCTTTGCTGAGCTCACAGCCACACGTCTATTTTTGTTTCGGCAAGAGGAATTTCTTTGGGAAATCTTCTCAAGATGCCCCAGTGAATATGTATATGCTTCAAATCAATTAATTAAGCTGGCTATGTAGCGGATATAACTTAAATCTAATCAGCTGCTTTTGCACTGTGTCAAGTTTGACAATCTCTTGTCTGAAAAGTCAAACTCCTGTCTTTTCCGAGACAAATCTGATTAATACATTTGGGGTGAGCAAACCCACTGGCGACCGACAAGGAGGTGAATGATCTAATCAGCGTGGACTGTTGCTCATCTTGTTTGACATAGATGTGCTGTTATTTTCTCCGATCAGAAAGTTCCTCCAATCATCAGCAAGTGTCGTTGTAGGATGTGTGCAGTTAAATATTTTCACTTTCATCTACAGCCTTGATGAGTGCCACAAATTATGGGGCTGTTTGGTTGTCTGCACGGACCTGGCTCGCACCACACGTGTAGGCAAGAGCTTGTTTGGTTGGTTGCACACCCGTTCGAGCCAGGACCACACCCGTTCGAGCCAGGTCCCGCTCGTGCAAAAATCACCCCACAGCCAGGCCCGTGAGGAATGCAGGGATCGAGCTTCGCTCGGCAACCTGGCCAGCCTCGTGCAGGTGCGGGTGCAGGGGTGGATACAAGCAGGGCGCGTCCCTCACCCTTCTCCATTGACTCGGCTCGACTCACTTGTGTTCTTCTCTCTCTAGAATTGCCTCATGGAGCTGGCCCCCGCCCTTCTTGATGGATCGTGCAGGTGCGGGTGCAGGGGTGGATGCAAGCAGGGCGCGTCCCCTCACCCCCTTCTCCCATTGACTCGGCTCGACTCACTTGTATTCTCCTCTCTCTAGAATTGCCTCATGGAGCTGGCCCCCGCCCTTCTTGATGGATAGAAAGACAAGCTCGCTTCGCACTTCTTTCACGCTGTCTTCTTCGCTACCAGCCTTCCACTACCTTCCTCGCCAGCTTAGGCTTATCTCCGTGCAGACACCGCCACGCCTTGCGCTTTTAGCCACCAGATCTGGCTGCCACTTGTTTGGTGGCAATGAGATGTCGTGCTTGAGGGAGGGCTGTCGCCATTGCTGGATCCAGCGGCCACGAGCTCTCCAATGCTAGATCTGGCGACCACGGGCTAGCCTCCGCCGGATCTACTCGCAACGACGACCACGAAAGGCGGGGGCAGAGGAGCGGTGGGGTGCGGGGGCAGAGAAGCAGCAACGGAGGAAGCAAGGCCGCTGGCGAGCAGAGGGAGGAGGCCACCGGCCAATAGCCGGCTCGGCGGAGCAAGTGCATGCCCTACCTCCCGACGAGGAATGCGATGGCGAGAACTTTTCTTTTTTTCTTTTTTATGCTTTTTTTGTTTTTCCAACTGGTAATTAGTCATTAATATAGTGATGATGTGATTAAACAGTATAAAGTTTTGAATGAGTAGTAGTTTGTGATTGATATAGGGAATTCGCCATTTTTTCATCCATGAATTGCAAGGGGTAATCTCACCATAAGAAATAGGAGGTAACCAAACTTAGGCAGCAGGCACCAAACCAAACAAAATCTCTTTGCATAATATCTGGTATACAACCAACCAAACAAGATCTCATACCATCTAGGCTTAACTGATATACTTAACCAAACAACCTCTTTTGCACCTAACCATCTAGGCCACAGTAAGCCTAGATGGCTCGTACGGGACAGGGCAACTAAACACACCCTATATAATTCTACATCTACACAAAAGGACTAAGGCTGAGGATAAATCCCTGATCTTATTAAAATTCTATTAAAAACATACCCTTGTGTTCATATTTATAGACGCCATGATTTAAATCTTGATGGGTGAAATCATGCACCTTTAATTTCAACGTCAAATCACATCCATGTTTCTCCTATTAATTATGATTCATAGCAGTAATAGAAACTTATGATGAAACTAGGCTATACTCCTATTTTAGAGACTGCCTCTGTATGTATGAACTGTTGGTCCAGTAGATCTAATCCAAAATGCAAGGACATTTCCTAGCTGCCGATCGAGCCGATCTGGTGATCATTACCTAACATTTCGACAATTTGTGTCGGAGAAAATGCCCAAACCGTCCAGCCGCTGTGGATGAAAAGCCAGATCTTCTCATAGACGACAGGTGTATTCATTAGATTTGGCAGTGATTCTTCCCTTTTTCTGGGGACGCGTCGACGGCGATGCAGGGAACGGGATCGTGCGACTGCATTTGCTACATTACATCGCGGAGAGACGATGCATTGCATGTAGTTACGATTTCACATCATGCAAATTGCGAAAGCTACAAGACGTACGTCGTCCTCACCCAGAATCCCAGATGTTTGCCCATGAGTGGATCATACGTATTGGAGACGGATCACTGAGCTACAAATTCCATGTAGAAATGATGTGTTCACTTTTATGTATGAGTGGGCCATACGTTGATAAGGCGAGACGAGCGAGCCCGTGTATCCGGAGAAAACTCTAAAAAATAGAATTGCACGAGTGATGATAATTCTAAATACATTGTATGTATATTTTTGTAACTTATCTAAAATTAAAAAGAAGACTAGCCACCCTGCTAGGGAGAAGATAGTGGAGATTAACCGGGATCTTCAATCCTGGCCAGCAATTAAAAGTATTCTGCTTTAACTAGCTACTAGTACGCACCGGTCACTCTGGAGATCAACCTGCAGGCATGCAGCTGCTACCAGGCGTGTAACCAACGGTGGAGATCGAGCAGAAGGTCACAATGCAAAGAGGTGGCAGTTAGTAGATCGACAGACATTGGTCAGTGGGCACCGGCCAACGGTAATTTCTGTATTTTGTAGTACTTACTAAATTCTAATTAATCAACTCCTAGCTTGTATACAGATGCATGCTTCGATCTATGCACACATGCTACCCTGCAGTTTCGGGAAACTTTTTAATCCTTCGAGAATATTGTTCCCTCGTTCTTTTCATATAATCTAAATAATTATAAAAAATTAATAAAATAAATTAATATGTGATATATTGCATCACAAATACAAGCTCAGATTTAACTTCTACAAATTGTAACAAAACAAAATAAATATAACCATGAATATACTCATGCACGTTAGAGTTTACTCCTTCCGTCCTAAAATATAAAAAGTTTTAAAGTTGGACACATGCATTAAAAAAGTAGATATAATTAAATAGAGAAATATTATAATTGGCTGAGAAGAGGAAGTAGATAGATAAATTAAATAAGAAATATTATGATTGGTTGAGATGAGAAAGTAGTTAGAGAAGTTGTTATATTCTAAGAAAAATTTTGAATGCTAGACATTACTATATTTTAGGACAGAGTGAATAATTTATTTTTTTTGCAACCTGTAGACGTTGAATTTAAACTTATATGTTTGTGGAGTAATATATCACATATTAATCTATATTACCAAATTATTCTAATTTTTTCATAAATACTTGGGAACATTGAATCCGTTCTCCGCAGCTCTGATATACATATCTTGTAAGCACCGGTGCAACATACTAGGATCCTCTGACTTTAAAGCCATGTAACTTTGTTATTGACATGTGGATTTAACGAAAATTAGATTGCATGCCAATGACAAAGTTACCATGACTTTGAAGTTAGATGAACATGATCCTAGTGGCACGTGTGTATATACTCATGTACGTACGTACAATAGATCACACACACTTGCATCATCACCAGTACAGAAGGTCTCATTAGTGCCGGTTTCAAACTCTCATACGTGCCGGATTTGAAACTGGCACTTTGAAAGCGGTAATTATGAGGACTACTCGTTAGTGCCGAATTAAGAACTCACACTGATAAGGGTGCACAATTTTTTTTTAAAAAAATGAGTTGGCTCAGCTCGAGCCAAGCCGATGCATCATCACCACCGCTGCCATGTGAATCAACACGTTAAGCAAAGAAAAGAACAGATCAAGAACACATCATAGCCGATGCATCAAGAATCAACACATAGCCGATGCATCTTCGTTCACAAAACAAAGCGATCAGCACAGGTCAAGTACATCCACAGAATGAAGAACAGAGCAAGACCCATCTACAAATCAACTTAGCTGCTGGTGCCACCACCCTCACCACTGCCGCTCGCCGTGGGCGGAGAAGTCCGCCCGCCCGCCCACCACCATCGAGTAAGCCACCCACGACCTCCTGATCTAGAGGTCACAATGCCACCAGGCCGTGGTCGACTAGTTGATGGAGCAGCGGACGAAGGAGGGAGAAGAAGCAAATGAGGGCGCGGCCATCGTCGAAACCGAGGCGGCATCGAGGTTAGATCTGATAGCCCTGAGCTTGGGCATGCTAGATCTAGCCCACATCAACGAGACCCCCGCACCGCCTCCACCGCACTGGAAGAGGAGAGGGGGGAGGGGGTGAGCGGGAGAGCTAGGTGGTGAGGAGGTCATCGGGTCGCTCCTAGGGGCCGGATCCAGTGGTGAGGAGGTCCACTAGGCCTCACGCCGCCTCTGCCCATGCGACGTCAACGTGCTCGACGTCAACGTTAGCGGCTTCTTCTCAGAGCCATGCCTTGCGTCTAGGGTTGTGCGGTAGCCGGATCCATGTTGCTGCTGCGCTCTGTGAGAGAGAGAGAGAGGAGAGGGAGGAGGCGAGAGGGAGAGACACTACTATAGAAATAGTCATTAGTGCCGGTTGGGAAGACCTATCTGTGCCGGGTACCTAACCGGCACAACTACTCCAGCACTAATGAGGGTACCTCATCAGTGCCGGTTGCACACTCGGTACTGATGGCCCCCTGGAGTGGTCCGAGGGCCTCCAGGTGGGCATCATCAGTGCCGGTTCGTAGCATGCACCGACACTGATGAGACTCATTAGTATCGGGTCCTGTTTCAATAATTATTAATACACAATCGATAATTAAACACTAATGGTCATAGTGCAAATATCTAATATAGGAACTCATTGGTTCTAGTACAAGTTAAGCAAAATAGTTCTAAGTTATAATTGGAGAGCTACTTTGTCATCGTTGAACAACCTGATAAATCAACGTCTTGGGAACCTTTTTTTTGAATACTTGTACGGCGTTCCCTTGACAAATGGTGCACGTCTTTCGGATCGATGATTTCTCTAACAATGAAGCTGACGAATTCTTCTTGAAGTGTCTATATTGTATGATCTAGTAAGCTAATTGTGTCCATTCCCTGCATTCGATGCACTGTCATAAAAAATATCGAACTAAACACAATTCAAATATCTATGCATCACAGGGAGATTTATACCTCTTCATCGTCGATATGCAAGTAATCATCTGTAAAGTACATCATGTAGCGCATGGCATAAAAGCCACAATGATTGTTTCCTGGTGGTTGTCTGAGGCATTGAAAGCCGACCCTCACACTGAATTCAGATTTCGTCATTGACTTTTTTAGTGTCCGAACGCCCTGTTGAAAACATCAAGGACCTCTTGGAATTTGGACCGGTTTTTACGATGAGAATCCATTATGACAATGTGGCCCCTAGTTTTGAGGACAAGGAGAATCCAATGATCCCTGCGCAAGTGTGAGTAAAGAGATGTATTAGGATAGTAGATATTGAATACATGCAGCGAAAGAAGCGAAGGGCACGTATTTCATGAGATATGGTACGAGAATTTTTTCCTTATCTGTATGCCTTTTGAATGCACGGAATATGTAGTGCACCACATCATCCGGCCTGCTTAACACCATGGTTTTGTTCATGATTTGTCGATCAAGAAATCCACATTGCAACTATATATTATAATGCAAAGGGAGGTTTTGAACTCGGATTTCTTGGGGGATTTTCCTACCAAAGGTTAGAATCATGTTTTCCTACTATATTTATGAAGTTTTCCTTCCAATTTAGGGTTTGGATAGTGTGAATTTTGCTTGGGAATGGTGGTTTCTTTTGACCTAGATGTAACAATTTTTATTTGTGTTTTACCATGAAATTGTACCAAAACATCTATGTAATATTAGTGCAATGGTATGCCTTAATACATATGTAAATGATTTTAGTTCTTTTCAAGACAAAACTAGGAGATTTGAATGTGTATGTGAACTTCTAGATCTACTTGGAGAGAGAATGAGAGTGGGAATTTTTTTTCAAAGGAATAGTTGTTTTTTTTGTTGCAATCAATTTTTTCCACAATATTGAATAGCTTGTTTTTTTACGGTTTTTAGATATTTATTTTATAACTGGATATTAATATTTGAATGTTTGATATTATTTAAATTTGTTTGAATTCTCAGATGGATAAGACATGGATGTACAATATGCCAAGATTTCAGCAGTCGTACATGAAGTAGGTTTCGAAATTTATTGAAGTGGCGAAGGCACATGCTTCGACAGTGGGTAGAAAGGAAATACATTATCCGTGTGTCAATTGATTGTTCCAGATGTAATTAGGTCACACTTAGTGAAGCGTGGATTTGTTACGGATTATAAGGTTTGGTCCCATCACGGCGAAGATGTCGACCTCCAAGGGGATGGTGATCACGAAGAAAGAGGGGATGGTGACAATTTCACAGTAGATCTCTTGGACAACGAAATGATAAATGACTTAAATGGCAACGCTGATTTCGATCTGGAGGAGATGCTACGCCACGTCGAACCAGAAGTGGTTACGGGTTTTATGAGAGGGTTAGATAATTTTGAGTCTTTACAGAAGGCTACAAAAGATCTATTGTTCGAAGAATCGAAGGGTTGTTCTAAGGAGATGACAGTCTTACGTTCAGTGCTTGAACTACTAAGGTTGAATGCGTGCAACGGATGGTCGGATAGTAGTTTTAATGATTTATTGTCCTTCCTAAGTAAGATCCTTCTGAAGCCTAACTTTCTGCCGGCCAACACATATCAAGTGAAGAAAATCATATGTCCGTTATCATTAGCTGTGCAAAAGATTCATGCATGCGAGAACCATTGTATCCTGTATCGAAAAGAGCACGCAGACTTGGAGAGCTGCCCGACATGTGGGACCAGTCGGTACAAATCTGGTAACGAGTCATAGGATTTTGATACGCAAGAAGATAATTCATCTCTGCACAACAAGAAGAAAATTCCTGCCTTGATGATGTGGTACCTGCTAGTGAAAGATCATGTGAAGCGTTTGTACTCGAACCCTAGGGATGCTGAACTGATGAGATGGCATCATGAGAATCGTAGGAATGATGGGAAGCTCCACCACCCTGCCGATGCTCGCTAGTGGAAAAACTTTGATGCAATACACCCAGATATTGCCTCGGATCCGAGAAATATCAGATTTGCGCTGAGTATCGATGGAATGAACCCTTTTGGTGACTTGAGCAGCTCGCACAGTACTTGTCTAGTACTACTGACCATGTATAACCTTCCAATTTGGCTATGTCAGAAGCGAAAGTATATCTTATTGTCAGTCCTTATACAAGGCCTGAAACAACCTGGGATAAAAATAGATGTGTTTCTTAAACCTTTGCTAGAGGACATGGCGGATCTATGAGATGAGGGTATCAAGGTGTGGGATAAATACCTATAGGAGTACTTCACTTGCAGAGCCATTATCTTCATCACCATCAAGGACTACCCGGCAAAATTTTTCGTCTCGAAATAAATCAAAGAGAAGACGGGTTGCGTAACCTACGTGGATAACACTGCATCTATCTGTTATCATCTAATAAATTAGTATACATGAGGCATTGGCGGTTCCTACCCAGCAAGCACAGGTATTGAACAAAGGGAAGACTATTTGACAAGACAATAGAGAATGGGTCTGCACCCGAAGTTCACAATGGCAAATAGGTATTTGATATGACTAGCAATCTCAAGGTTGTTTTGGGGAAGACAAAGAAGAAGGCAACAAAAAGGAAGAAAAATGGGGAAGACAAAGATGAGCCAACCGTTCCATTCAAGAAGCACTCCATTTTCTTTAAGTACTTACCCTACTAGAAAGACTTGGAGATTCGTCATTCCATCGATGTCATGCACCTCGAGAAAAATGTATTCGACAATATTATCGATACTTTGCTGGACATTTTGAGTAAGACTAAGGATAGTCTACACTCTCGTAACGACTTGGTGAATTTGAAGATCAGGAAAGAGATTTACCCGCAGCCACAAGAAAATGGAAAAATCTATCTTCCACCAGCAAGCTACACCCTAATACCCGAGGAGAAGAGGAGGGTGTACAAGTCTTTACATGATTTGAGAGTGCCTATCGGGTTTTCATCGAACATCCAGAAAGTAGTCTCGATGAAGAACTTGTCTCTCTCTAGCTATAACTACCGTGTTTCTTCCTATTGCAATAAGGGCAATTAAACCAACTATGATTAAGGTTGTGATCACGAAAATCTGCTACTTCTTTAAGGTGATTTAACAAAAAGTTTTGGATCCTGAAGAACTGGGACATCTTCAGACATTTCTGACAGAGACTCTGTGCCAGCTCGAGATGTGCTTCCCTCCATCATTCTTCAATATGATGGTTCATCTAATGGTTCACATCGTTCCTTAGATACTCGAACTAGGTATTTTGTACTTACATCAAATGTGGACGTACGAACGGTTCATGTCTATTCTGAAGGGCTACGTCCAAAACCATGCTCCTCTAGAGGGGTCGATGGTGGAGGGATATACCACTGAAAAAGTCGTCGAGTGTTGTATAGATTACCTAGAAGATACCAACCCTATTGGTTTACTTGTGCTCCATCATCAGGGGAGATTGTCCGGAAGGGGGACCATTGGCAAGAAAAAGTTTCATGATAATGAGTTCGTTACTGTGCGAGCAGCACACTACAGTGTCCTACAACAGCTTGAGATAGTTGAGCCCTACATCGAACAACACTTAAACCAAATTAGAGCCGGTAACATTGGATGGTCGGAAGATTGGATTATGAAAGAGCACAAGCGTCGATTCACCGCATGGTTCAAGAACCAAAACCTACCAAATGGTGACTCCCTTGAAGAAAAAACACTAAAAAGGTTGTCCTGTGGGCCCTCAAATTTAGTAATGTCATGGCAGGTGTACAAGATTAATGCGTACACATTTTATACAAAGTCAAAGGATAAGAAAGGGATGGCACAAAATAGTGGGGTTTGAGTGGATGCAATAGATAACTACGGACGAAAAACCACCTATTACGGGTTCATAGATGAAATATGGGAACTGGAATATGGATTAAACATCAGATCCCCCTGTTTAGATGCCAATGGGTGAAACACCCAATAGAAGTGTTCGTGGATAACTTCGGGTTAACAATTATTGACCTCGTCAATGTAGGCCACAAGGATGACCCGCGGGTATTGGCTGAGTGTGTTGCACATGTTTTCTATGTTACCAACCCTGCGCACAAGAAGAAAGGCATAGCTCTATCAGGTAAGCAAAGAATCGTTGGTGTCGATGGTGTCGAATATGCCGAAGACTACAACCAGTATGATGCGATGCCGTTGTTTACCGACCTTCCAAATAAAATCAAGAGTATCGAAGAGACCTTTAATGAAGAAATCATGAAGCCGTACATGTGCACTAATGGCGTTGGAAAATTCATGAAATGCTAATGTTGGGTCCCATGTGTAACAACCGAATCGTGTGTTGCCATGTAATTAGGATTTATGCTTTATATATGAATGCAAAATATTTGATTCATATTAATGAGGAGTTATGAATATTTATGCACATTTTACACTTAATTTGGAGCTTACTTGAGTAAATAATTACATTTTGTAATATATAAACTAGGGGCAATATGGTTAAATATTAATGAGGAGTTATGAATATTTATGCACATTTTACACTTAATTTGGAGCTTACTTGAGTAAATAATTACATTTTGTAATATATAAACTAGGGGCAATATGGTTAAATATTAATGAGGAGTTATGAATATTTATGATGTTGAAAAAAATTCTAATTAATTGTTTGATTAAATAATTACTCGATTAAATATTTTAAATTTTATATACATTTTAAACGCTACTACTTCACAATCTAAAAATTAGTTGATTAAATAATTACTCGATTAATTATTTATATTTTTTATATACATTTTGAACGCTACACCCTTACAATCCTAGTAATTAGTTGATGAAATAATTACTCGATTAAATATTTTTAATTTTTATATACATTTTAAATGCTACACTCAAATATTTATAATTATTATTTACATTATCAAGTCGCTGACAGGTAGGCCCCACTGCACTGTATATATATTTTATACGCTACTGCTTCACAATTGTAATACATATAATCCGTGTCGATGACAAGTAGGCCCCACTGCACATCTAAGGCGGGCGGGTTAGCGAAGATCATCCTGCGAAAATGATCTTCGTATACGGGCCGCTAACCCGCCTACCTGCGAAAATGCTTGCCCTATATAGGGACGCGCGGGAGTCCAAAATTTTCTAACTCCCGGCGCGCCCCACATTTCTAGGGTTACGCTGCCAAACTTTTCCTCGCCGCCTCCGAGCTTCGTCCCCGCCGCCTCCGAGCTTCCTCGTCGCCGCCGCCACCTCTCCACAGCCTTCCTCGTCACATGGCCTCCCTCGTCGCTGCCGTGCCCGAGCTTCGTCATCCCCGCCGCCGCCTCCGAGCTCCATCGCCGCCCCTCGCTGTCATTGCCCCTGCCGGCTCGGCCACCGGCCGTCGCCGCCCCTCAGTGGCTCATCCGCCGGCCGCCACCACCCCTCGCCGGCTCGCCGCCGGCTCCCCGCCACCGTCGCCGCCCTAACATACGAAGAAAAAAAAGGTTAAATGATTTTTTTTCTTTAATGAAAAAAGAATTGTTGCATAATGCTTGATGAAATGTTTTAAATTTGTATGGACATTATGAAATGTTTTAAATTTGTATGGACATTATACGTTATTTTAAATTTGTATGGACATTATAAAATGTTTTAAATTTGTATGGACACTATGAAATGTTTTAAATTTGTATGGACATTATGATTATTCGTATATATGGTATTATATTTTTATTTGTTTGCAATTTTATTTAAAAGTTCTCATTTACTCTATGAAGATTATGGTCGTTTGGATATTGAATAGTACAAAACTTTTGCAAACTTGGCCTACGATTCAAATTCAACTTAACCACGTGAGGCGTGCATTTTTTTCGAGTTTTGCAGGTGTGCCGTCAACGTAAGGACCATGTGTCGACTCGACAAGAGCGGACCTTTCCGTCGACGGTGCCCCTACACAACTCAACTAATTCTACCATGCCATCGACATATGTAGCCAAGTTTGCTTAAATTTTGTTACTATGTAATACGTGATTAATGACGACTAGGTAAGGTGGATGTACAAGATACCATCTATCCCAACCTCATCACATCTGAGAGCAATTTCCATATGTATAATAATATTGTTCCATTTTAAATATGTATGCATTGTTTTTATTCAACATATTTTCCATATGTTGTATGAAGATCATCCATCGTGTCAATATTTAATTTTTGCTCTATGAAGATTATGGTCGTTTGGATATTGAATAGTAGAAAATTTTTGCAAACTTGGCCTACGATTCAAATTCAACTTAACCACGTGAGGAGTGTATTTTTTCCAAGTTCTACAGGAGCGCCGTCGACGTAAGGACCACGTGTCGACTTGACAAATGCGATCCTTTCCGTCGACGGTGCCCCTGCACGACTCGGCTAATTCTACCATACCATCCACATATGTAGCCAAGTTTGCTTAAATTTTGTCACTATTTAATACGTGATTAATGAGACTAGGTGAGGTGGATGTACAAGATACCATGTATCCCAACCCTATCACATTTGAGAGCAATTTCCATATGTATAGAAATATTGTTCCATTTTAAATATGTATGCATTATTTTTATTCAACATATTTTCCATATGCTATATGAAGATCGTCCGTCGTGTCAATATCTAAATTTTATAAAAAAATATTTTGAATAGAACGATAGAAGAAAAGGACACGTAACACGAGACAGAATAAGTGGCCAGGATTGACCAGGACAAGTCATCTAGCGAGACATCATGGCGTACCCCCAGTGATCCGCATCCCACTATAGCGAGGGCAAGAAACCAAGAGGACGTAGACCCCGATTATATTTCTATTGAACATGCCGTAAGTATTTCGCCGAGTTACACCGAGTCACTAGCGATAATAGTTACTATTGTCTAACACAGTGTTCTGGCTGTATGTACAATAGATGGAAATAAGACGTGGACTTGCCGGAAAGATACGCACGATCCCGCTGAACTAGACATGGCGACATCTGCCTCGGCCGGGACAGAGACGGATACAACCACAACTGAAGCCATTGGCCAAAAACAAAAGCGCTGTGAGAAGTAAGAACAAGCTAACAGATGAAGTACACGCCATCACCCGTGTAGGACGTAGAGGGGACCCCGTTGAGCCTAAAGGGGTGCCCGCAAAATGGAGTAACTCCTGTGGTGCTTTGGTAAGGGATCATTGTCCAATCCTCGTAAATGAATGGAAGAAAGTCAACGAGGGGGTGAAGGGACTTCTGTGGACAGAACTGAAGAAAAGATTTCTATACCCAGAAGGATTCGGCGAAGTAGAAAAGGAGTATGCACTAGCAGTTATGTGTTGGCGATGGTGACAGTGGAAGTCCGATCTAAACAAGAAGTACGTCTAGCAGAACCAGAGCCCCTTTAAAAGATACAGGAAAATCTCCATGGCCGTCTGGGACAAATTCGTCAAGAAGAAGACTATGCCGGAGGCCTTACAGAAGAGTAAAAGGATGTCTGAATTGGCAAAGAAAAATCAGTATCCACATCGTCTAGATTCAATTGGATATGCCCCCAAAGTGGAAGTATGGAGGAAGAAGGAAGAAAAAACGAAGGTGGAGGAAAAACACATGGAAGTGGAAGGGTTAGATGATCGCAGCAAGAATTGGGTATGGGCTATGAGCACTGAAGAAGTTACCGATGACGGACAGTTGGTATTTAGAGACCCAGTGTCGAACGAGTAGTAAAAAATTTGAAGGAAATCTCCGAGAAGCAAAAAATTAGGAAGTTCGTGTCCAGAAGGGAGAAAGATCAGCTTAGCGTTGCGTTAGGTAACCCTGAGCATTCTGGCCGCGTCAGAGAGGTATCTTCCATGCTCAGTTAGAAGGAAGGGTTTTCAAAAGACGCAGGAAGTTACAAGAGACGCGATAGGTACAAGGAGAACATGAGGCAAGAAATCTGGAAAGAAATGGCCGAGCAATTATTTCATTTGATGAATAAAAACCAAGGAAAATTGCCGATAGATCTGCAATATGTTGCGCAGCACCAAGAACCTAGCGTAGCATCATCGCCTGCGACCCGACACCCAGTAGATGACATAACCGGTTCTACGCCATGCAAGTTACATATGCCGATTGGAAGGGCAATCCAGAGAAAGGAGGTCGCTAGTGGCATAGCGATACCAGGCAAGAAGTTTTACTGCCAGGATATACCTGATGACTATGCGAGGGTGCAGGTGTCACGGGTCAATGCCGACTGCAACCAGTACAAGCTAGACATTCCCACGCCAGAGAGAATCGAATTTCTAGAGGATGCAGTCAATTAATTCATATTGTGGCATTGTAGAGATATCGTGCTCATCCAACAGTCGCCCGCAAGTGCATCGAAGACTGCAGCTCCAAAGAAGATAGCTGCTACGCTGGAGCCGACATCACCGCCAGGTCCTTCATCACCGGAAAAACTGGAGTCCCCCAAAGACAAGGCACCAAAGTCCCCACCACATCCACCTTCCCCACCACCTCAATCTTCCCCACCACATCCACCTTCCCCACCACTGCCACCTTCGCAACCACCTCGAAGCTCTCCAGCCCCTGAGGTGCACATCGAAGCTCAAGCCCACACTCCATCTCCACCGTCCGCTCCACTTCGGGCTAAATCTCCAACTCCACCATGCGCTCCACCTCGGGCCATTCCACAAAAGATAACCACGTACGATCACAAGGCTAAATCAAAAGACATGGACAAGTTTCTATTTACGGCCTTCAGAGGTAGAGGTGACTTGAAGAAAGATACAACACCATATACAAGCCAGAAATCAGTACAAAACACTAAAGAATTGTTGGAGTTCTATGCTATTGATGACGTCCCTAAGGAGTTCATAAATGACAAGCCTTTTGTTCCAACGCACATCCTGAGGACTTTGCCGTGACAGATGATCAGGTGGCATGAGTGATACATGAAGGCTAGTAAAGCAGGTCTAAGCTGGCTAAGTACCAGGGTGCCAAAAGATGCTTTCATGGGTGGAGATAGGGGTGTATTCTTTATTGATTTTAGGGACATGCACGCTGTGTATCGCTAGAAAAATTGGACGTCAATCTTATCGGCGCATGGGCCCTGTAAGTATATACATCGACCACTCTTCTTTCTATACATAATCGACCAGTCTATAATCAACATGGTGCCTAATGTTTTGAACTGTCATGCATGTGTAGGTTACAATTGCGTGATGCGGACCAAACGAGGGAACCGGTTGGCTACCTTGACCCAACAAGAATCTGCAAGACACAACACACCGTTGACATATGCGACGATTCTGCGATGCTCAAGGACAAGTCACCGAAAGAGAAGAAGGAGTACATCTAGAAACTCCGTGGTGACAAGAGTCACGAAGTGGCGACATACATTAGATGGGCCATGCTATCTTATCAAGATAAGAGATGCATAATGGCGTCGGACAATTTCAAGTAAGTTCGTAATTTTTTCTGTAGGAACTTTAATAACTATTAACTAAACATGTTATTATTTGCTTGTCCACTACATTTTATTCATAATATACCCAAAGAACAAGTAAGTCATTGTCTGTGATCCGGCCGATTACCCAGAGAATGATTATTGGATTTCCTCGTTCTTTTGAACCTGTAAGGAATTTAAATCGTACTTGTATATACCTCCTGCCTTCGTCATCTATTTTCTTATACCATATCCATATAATTTTCCAAACAACTCACACAGATGGTATATGAAAAAAGGAGGGGCAATATAACATAAGAGGGAAAAACTGCTTGTCAGGACAAAGTGACCGGTAATGACGCGAACTATATATTTATATCTCAAAATGATTATTCACATTTAATTTACATTATTACTACTCCTTGGACAGTGCTACAAACAACCTAAAGGGACTATTCTCTGCGGATATTACGTGTGCGAGATGATGAGGATCCACTGCAGGTTTACATCACACGTGGATAGTATACATACATACTTAATTAAATATGTTAGTACAGACACACGTATTACTGTTTGTAACGTCTCGATTATCTTATTCCTGTTGCAATTGTGTCAGCTAACTGGGCCAGCTCGGACGATGAATAAGACAATACTTCTAAATCTCTGTGCCGACTTATGCCACTTCATCCACCGCGATATATGTAACACACTTATCTGTTTTTTGAACCTAAGAGTGCATATGCGAGGAATGATAAGTACAAAAAATTCGAGAGTGGAAAAAAGAACATATGCTTCTTTCAAATGTATGAAACAAATATTCATTCATTGTGTAGACATATTTGTTGTGAATAATTATATTACGAAGCACGTTGTATAATAATTATTAATTAGTAAATAACAGTTAATTAATCATGTCAATTATTGTCCAACATACGGTGATATCAATTACTAGAGAATGCGTAATATTTAATTTGGAGACAATTTTAAATAATCAATAAATTAATTTATGGAAAAAACAAAATAGAAAAAAATATTTTTTTTCTATTTTTTGAATTAAAACTGCAGGCAGACGTCTTAACTAGACCGCCTGCGATAATTGATTATCGCAAGCGGGTTCCTTAACTAGGCCACCTGCGAAGATCGGTTATCGCAGACAGGTCTGTTAAGCCGCCTAGCTACGATAATCAATTTTCGCAGGCGGTGGCAGACCCGTCTGAGAAAAGGGGTATTTTTGCATACCCCTTCTTTCAGACGGGCTGGCCACCTGCCTATGAAAATCCGTTATACTCGTATGGAAAAATGGATTATGCAGTAGTATATGTGGTAGTGACTTCTTTTGCTTTTTTTTTCTCGGCTGGTCTTCTCCACGCACTCTTCCAGAGTAGTGATCTTGATGCTTTGAGGCGCTGTATATATATGGTGCGTACACTGTTCATACGCATGCATGCGTTGCTTTACGCACGTTTGATATGCAGCATCAGCTGGAGTGGCACTGGCACAGGCCGGCCGAGAATTATGTGGACGAAAGCTAGCTAGATCAGTACAGTCTGTTCTTACTAGGCCCGTAGGTGGTACAGGTACGTCTGATCGATATGTGGCGAGAGGGAGGTCGAGACCAGCAACAATGGCGGCATGCAGAAACGGAAAGACAAGGCCGAGACGATACGAGAAGCAACCCGGCCGAAAGGTATCACTACTCACTAGTAGTTACTAGCTATATAGCTAGTAGTACGTACGTCGTCGACGACGACTTGACGTTATTATCATCATCATCATCATCTACCTTTGTTGCTTTTTGTAGCTGCTGCTAGATAGCTTCTCGTCTACATATCATGTTGTCTTCGATCGCACGTGCGTATATTAACTTGTACGTCACGTACGTGTACGTATTTCTACACACCTATAGCTATACACATACGTATGGTAATAATGGTATATATATACGTATATGCAGCCTTCACAATAATTAATTTGAAGTGGCTAGAGCTATGTATCGAATGCACATATATATATGTCTGCACTACTAGAGCTAGCTATAGCTAGTTGAGGCCGGCCGGGACGCATGCTTGCTAGCTAGAAGATGGCAGCAAGACGACGACGAGAGAGATGAGATGATCCAATCTATAGCAACAAAAATATATAATTTTATGTATAATTAAAAATATATAAATATGTGCGTGTTGATCGGACGCCATGCATGGATGCAGGTGACGTCTAGGCGCTAGCTTATCTCTCGGTGTTGTTCACTGTTGAGAGATCGATCGATCGATTAACAAGGGGGGGTGAGGTGAGAGAGGAGAAATTGAGAATCTCCGGCCGGGGAGGCCCCGGCCGGCCGTCAAATGGCGCAGCGTACGGCCGTGTCGTCGGTGGACGACCGAGATCTGTGGGTCTCATGCATGCATGCCCCTGCAACTGCACCAGCAGGCCAGCCAGCCAGCCATGCACACCACCATGAACCATCTGGCCGCCCGGGGATTAGCTACGCGTGGGCCCCACATGATCCACGCCGTGAGAGCATGCATGCAGCTACCAGGTGGGCAGGCAGGCCGGCAGCGGCGGCGGTCTCGCCGGCCGCGTCGTCGTTCACCCCCCTGGGCAGCCGGCCGGCCGGGCTCATGTTCATGACGTGTTAAATGCTTTCATATATATACACCGGGAATTGCTAGTTTTTAAGCACCTGAAAATTTGTAAATTTTCAGGCACCTAAAATTGCACAATGCTAAGCCTAAGCTTGCAGTGGTATGTAATGTGTAATTTATTTTTATCTAAGTTTGATTTTTTGCATGTAATTTTGTAAATTTTATGAATAGTAAGTTTACTTCTTGTAATTTTGTAGTTTTTCTATGTTCAAATATATTGTTCAACCTTTTCTATAAGAAAAAAAGAGAGGGGTAATGAGAACCACTGGATTGTCATCCAAGGATGAAAAAAGTGACTGGAATTTATGAAAATTCCACTCACCTGAAATCTAGGCACTCTCATATACACATATATGTGACCACATGTACAAATACTCACCACTACAAAAATCCTCATCCGTGCCAGTTCGCTAAAACCTGCACTGATGGGGTTTTCCCACCCTCTAGACCTGCATGTGTCCTGGAAGTGAAAAAAAAGGCTAATATGAGGTTATCAGTACCGGTTCAAAATTCAAACCGACACTGATGGGTTAATCCACCCATCAGTGTCGGTTTATTTAAAAAACCGGCACTTCTGGGTATCAGCCGTGAGCCGAGTCGATGATAAGGGATCGATCTCCCTAATCCATCTTCCCTGCTTCTCTCCCTTCTCTCTGCCCGTCCTCTCTCTGTCTCCCCCACCTCTCTCTCTATCTCCCCCGCCCGTCCTCTCTCCATCTCCCCCTCACGTCCTCTCTCCATCTCCCCCTCACGTCCTCTCTCCATCTCTCCAACTCCCCCGATCCGAGGAGGTGGATTTGGCACAATGGAGGAGATGGCACAGGGGCTAGATCCAGCGGCCCCCGAGCTTGGGACCGCCGGATCCGACAGACCCGAGCTCAGGGGCCGTCGGATCTGGCCCCTCGTGCGCCTCCTCCACCAGGGGAGCATCATCGCCATCGTCGCGAGTGAGCGAGCATCGTCGCCAACGTCTGCATCCTCACCCGAGCGAGCATCGTCGCCAGCACCGGGCCCCGGAGGAGTTCAATGACAGTCTCGGGTTAGTTTCTGTTGGAGACTCGATTTGTGACTCAATTCGACAACGGACTTGTCTTGTGGTTTAGTTTCTGTTTGATTACATTAGTCCCTACTCTGGAACAATTTGTGACTCAATTTGTACATCTGCTCTTGATTCAATTCCTGTGATGAAGAACCAGAACAATTTGTGATTCATTTTGTTATTTTTTTACTCAAAGCATCAGCTCAAATCGAGTCGAGCCGGCTCTTTTTTTTTAAATCATGCAAAGGCATTAGTGCCGTGTCTCACATCCGGCACCGATGGACTCCCCCATTCGTGCCAGAGTTCCAGTGCTGGTTGGGAACCCGGCACTAATGACCTTTCCAAATCGGTACTGATGTGCTATCTTGTAGTAGTGACTACCTCCGGTTTTTAATAAATGACCCGTTGACTTTTGTCGTAACGTTTGACCATTCGTCTTATTTAAAAAATTAGTGTAAATATGTAAAAAATATAAGTCATGCCTAAAGTTTCTTTAATAATAAACCAAGTCACAAAAAATAAATTATATTTACTTGGATATTTTGAATATGAATGATCAGATATCATGTCAAAAGTCAATGGTGTTATTTATTAAAAACCGGAGGGAGTACTTATATAGGAGTGTCGTGTACAACAATACATAGGAGCGTCGTGTACAACAATACATAGGAGCGTCGCTCTCAAAAAAAAAAAACATAGAAGTGCCTTAGATTTCAGGTACCTAAAATTTTCAAAAATTTCAATCGCTTTTCTCATCCCTTGGATAATAAGCCAAATTCTCATCACTTCCCTAATAGTTATTACTTATCACTCCTCAAGAGTTAAACAATAAATTATTCTAACATACAAAAATCTACAAAATTATATGAAATAAACATACAACTAATAAAAGTTTACAAAATTGCAAAAATATCAAACTTAGACAAAAATAAGCAAAACCATATATAACGATAAAATTGTAGTCAAAATAAACTAAAATTGCACAGTGCACTGCAATTTCAGGCTTAACGATGTAATATTTTACTTGACTAAAATTTACAAATATTTAGGTGCCTGAAACATATAGCAAATTCCATAATATCTACCAAATGACACCAATCGAACGATCGATGGTAGGGAACAAAATCTCACTAGAAAGTTATGTGGGGTCGGTCGAATCCAACAACAATTAAAAGTGATTTGCTAGGTTTTATGCGTCTGAAAATTTGTAATTTTTCAGTACATAAAATTGCACATTTATAAGCCTAGAATTGCAATTATATGCAATATACAATGTTAATTTATTTTAACTACAATTAATTTTATCATTGTATATGGTTTTACATTATCTTGTTTAATATTGGTTTGAATATTTTTACATGTAATTTTGTATTTTTTATTAATTATAATTTTATTTCATGTTTAGTTAGAGTAATTTATTGTTTAACCTTTTATAGATGAAAGAAGGGACTTCGCTTTGAATAAGTAATAGTGAGAGTGATGAGAACCATTAAATTTCCATCCAAGGGATGAGAAAAGTGACTAAAATTTTTGAAATTGTAGTCACCTAAAATCTAGACACTGTCGCATTGAAAATATACACGTATATTATATTTCAGCATTCTAATTATCACTCACGAGAAAATTGGAGGAAATTTACAGATTAATTTTTGAACACCAATTGATTTGCATTAAAATTTGTGCACCTAATATCTTTCCAACTCTAGCACCCTTGCGACTTCGGCATGCCCTATGAGCAGGGGCAGCCCACATGTAATCCTAACCCGCGTGGGTCAAGACTCAAGAATTACCCAAAGGTCCGCCTAAACTCATCCCTACCTATGAGGGCAATTAGGTGGAAGTTCCTCCACGTGGAAAGGTTTTCAGGTTGAGGATAGGGTAAAAGGGATTGTGGGGGAGCCTGTAGTGGTCCGTTGATGAAGAATTGGAAAGTGGAGTTGAAACGCTAGATGAGAGGAAGATGGTCGAGGGATGAAGACTTATAGCTAGGCAAGAGTACGATGAGTGGGGTAGCTAATGTGGTTGGGTATGAGGCCCACTAGTGATGAGGCAACATTGGTAGGCGTAGTCATGACATGGGCACTGGGATAGATGCTTGGAGGTGGATGAGGAGTTTGGTGTGTTTCTTTGACAGGAAGAAGACGATGATGTATAAATACATTACTTAAGGCAAATCTTTACTTCTTGACTACTGTACTATCTAAAACAAATTTTAGAAAATAAGATAAAATGTTAAACCAAAGTTTATCATGAAAAGAAAATCTCAAAAAACATTGTCTTGTATCTTGGGCTTCATGGCCACCGCTCTCTTGGTCCTCCTCATCCTCCGTGTCCAGCGTTCTCACTGGTGATGAGGAAGGAAGGGATTCATCTCTCATCCTTCTCTAATAAGTTTTTTTAAAATAAAATCTCTAAAGGGTTAAATATAGTTATCTAGCTTAGTGGTTTGACTACCATATGGCATCGGAGTTATTTTTTTTTATCTCTGTCAGATGGTACTACGTTGGTGACATCCTCGACGAAGATTAACAAAGACTTGTAACTCTATGATCTAATCGGTAGCGCGTACTTTAGATTCCAGGGTTATTGACTTGTTTGATACCGACTAACTGATCTGACACTAAGACAAATATGGTGGCTGATGTTTATTCGTATACTTTTGCACATGTAGGAATTAGTTAGCGTCGTGTATATACTCGTCTGCTCACATCACCCATAGTTTCTAAGACTATGAGCATGTTCTAAAGTGTGCTGATGGGTGATTTTGAGTTTATGATAATTATTCAATGGCACAAACGGATCAATTAACTTTTACAAGTTGAAAAGTTATTTCAAAAATATTTTCTAAGAAATATTATAAAATATTTTTCCAACAATCAAACCGTTTAGGAGCTTGGAAAGTTTATCTGCGATAACCCATCAACCATAATCAGAAAAGTTAGGATGTATATTCTGTTTGTTTTGTGTTGACATGCAGGTCTTATGTGTCTAGCTGTTTCTTACAATAACATGGTTGTGATCTCTATTGTTATTTAATATAACCAGCATCGTTTAAAAATGATAAATAAAAAAGCTTAGGGTATTATTTTCTTTTGTAGAAAATTAAATAAATAACTGGTTTCTGCGCGCCTGCCATTTTCAAGTACTACTTACTATACATGCATGCACCTTCCTGTTTAGCAGGGATGCTTGTAGGGGCAGTGCAGTGCGTTGTAGGAAGAAATTAAAAAATGTCACATGCAAGCCTGTGGTCACATATCTATATATAACTAGGAAGGAGTACAACGCTGGTCCTTTTAGTACGTACTACACACAGCTTGGACACATACATATATGAACTGCGTACCGGGATTTGCGGTTGTATACAATCACACTGGAAGCTACATGTAGTATATATGGCCAGCTTAATACTGTCTCACCTAACGACAGGATGAAGCCAATGGTCGGAAAATACCAGAAATTACTCTGTTTCGGATTACTTATTCTTTTAGCATCTAAATTTTTTTTTATCAAAATACATATCATTCACTACTTATAAAATTATTTTTTGGCAACACCCCTTTATTTTTACGGGTGGTCTCAAACAAGGCACAACTATAAAAATAAATTAGAGGTCCCCGTTCTAGACCACATGTGAAAATTGATTTTTGTATACGGCCACTTAAGTCAAACACTGCCGAAGATGTCTTTATTTTTATAGGCGGATGACTTAAGCACCCGCCTGTGAAAATCGCAGGCGTCTTAAGATACCCACCTGTGAAAATGATATCCGCAGGAGAAAATGCCTCATTTCTATAGGCCTTTAATTAGAGGCGGGCCGTCGACCTGCCTGTGAAAATCGATTTTGACCCTTACAAAAATTATTTTGGTAGTAGTGATATTCACATTCCAAAGCATTTTTAGAGGTGACCTTCCATCTCTACTCTTCATCAATACAAAAATGTACAACTGCTAATCAGAGTTAATGCTATTTTGTAAAAAAGACCAGGATGTAGTAAATGAACATAATTTACCATATCTCCTTGTTTGCACTACTACAAAACATGCCATTCGTGCCGACATATCAGTGCCAGTTGATATGGGGCTTCCCGCCTCCTGCCATGCCCACGCCCAACACCAAACAACAACCGACACTGATGGCCGTTCATCAGTACTGGTTCGGGGATTAAACCGGCACTTATGAGGTTCATCAGTGCTAGTTCAAGGCTTAAACTGGCACTGACGATGCCCACCTGGAGGCCCAGGGACTGCTCCAGGGGTCCATCAGTGTCGGGTGTGCAACCAACACTGATGAGGGATACCTCATCAGTGCCGGAATAGTTGTGCCGGTTGGGTACCCGGCACAGATGGTTCTTTCCAACCGGCATTGATGACCGTTTCTGTAGTAATGTTGGTGTGAAATTTGCTACAATAACAAGTGATCTAGAATGGAAAAAGTACTTAGGACACTCCCAATAGGAGTTTTATTCTCATTAATAGGTGTCATATCAATATTTTTTATGATATGGCAAAGAATTATTTAAGAGAGATAAAAGGGGTTTAATCTAGATGAAACCATGTGTGCATTATGTCAAATATAGCTTGTCTCTTGCATGTATTGTCTATGAAATACCAAAAATAAAACAATGCATTGTATGGTTTATTTTAACCATCAAGTAAATGTCATGTTACTTATGTGGCATTATTGGAAACATGAAAATGAAATCTCCCGCTAGGAATGGCGTTAGGAGGTGAGATCAACAGTTCAAAGCACAATCAATTTGGCTTTGTCGATAAGACATGAGAGCTCTAGATAGGCACACTTAATTTGGTTTTTGTCAAAATAAGACTTTTATATCCTCAATTCAAGTTTTTGCACACCATGCTTAATTATTATGCATCAGACTATTACTCCCTCTGTCCCAAAATATAAGGTTCCCTTGTTTTAAGAAAATTCAACTTTTGTAACTTTTGACAAATGATTAAACTAACAATATATGTGTAGTGTCATGCATGTTATATCATTGGTTAGTTTCATATTTGAAAATACTTTCATATGATGTTAATTTTGTAGTTATTTTAGTAGTCAAAGTTCTATGTTAAAGACTGTGTAAGAAAGTTATACGTCTTATATTTTTCGAATGAAGGAGGAAGTAGTCGTAAGCCAACAAATTGCGTTCCAATGGTTACAAACTGTAGTGTGCCACCATCTCTTCAATATCTTTTGATGTATTATATACTACCTTCATCCCAGCATATAAGGGATTTTGCATAGCTATGAATCTGGACATGTACGTCTAAGATTCAGAGCCAAAATCCTTTATATTTTGGGACAGAGGTAGTAACAAAGAAGATTATATTATTACTATATTTATCAAATTATGCATAATATGTATAAGTAGCTCAAACAAGCAAATATAGAATGTACATAACCGAGCTCTTACCATTTTTAACAAGGTATACTTAAAAAAATAACACTCTTCCAAGCCCCTCTATCACTGTTGAGGCATTCTAAATATAGCCTAGAACACTTTGACCATAGAGACACTTTAGAGGTAGTTTTAACACATTTTAGAGATATTTGCTAATTTATCTTATGGAGTCATCTTTAAGGAAGTGTTCGAATAGAGAACCCGTCTATTTTTCTGTGAGCATGCTTCACGAACTGCTAAACGGTGTGTTTTTTATAAAAAATTTCTATATAAAGTTATTTTAAAAAATCATATTAATCTATTTTTCAAATTTGCAATAGCTAATACTCAATTAATCATGTGCTAATCACTACCAGAAAATGCAATTTTCATGAGGGTGATGAATTTTCGTGAGAGTATTAGATACACCCTCACGAAAATTGTAATTTTCGTGACGGTGCATCAAAAACCGGCACGAAAATATATTTTCGTGATGGTGCTTAACATACCGCCACGAAAATTAGTTGTTTTCGTGACGGTGCATCAAAAACCGTCACGAAAATGATTCGTGACGGTGAGCACCGCCACGAAAATGCTATAGTACCATCGCCTCTCTACTTGGACAAGAAAGAATTAGACCCACCGGCGACGTAACCATTTCACATGTGATTATACCATCACTAAAACACCGGCTCTCATTTTCGTGACGGTGGACCGGGTGGTCTCGTAATTTTCGTGACGGTTAACCCTCACGAAAATGACATTTTCCTGGCTTTTGATTCGTGAGGGGTTTTTCATGAGGGTGAACCGTCACGAAAATGTTTTTGTGACGATATTCCTATTTTCGTGAGGGTATTTTAACCCTCACGAAAATTCAATTTTCTGATAGTGAATGGCTCATCTTGTTTTGCGTGATCTTTTCCTTCTTCCTCTTTGCTCATCTTCAATCACCCTTAGGCACTACAGCTTGCCTCCTATATAGAGGCATTGTGTTGAGACATTTTTTAAAGGACCTTCATGTCGTCTAGTGGGGGCGGGGAACATAGGCATTTCTTAAAAATTCTTCATAGCAATTACTACTAACTGGAACTTCCGGTCTGGATCCAAAAGTTCTAGTCAAAACACCGAAGATTCCGATCAACAAAAAAACAAAATAACCATGAGAGCAATCTACCCACAAACACAAAATCTACTTGAACTAAAAGGTTGAAAGTGCATCTAGCCCCTAAGTGAGTTTTGGTGGATTAATGATAAAATAGTTAAGAGACTAATGAGTTTATCAAGAAATGTGCAAAGATTAATCCCAAATTGTTTGATGGGGTGCATGGAGACCCCCACAAAAACATGACGGAAAATGGCGAAGCGACTCGGAGTTTATTTTGATTTCTTTTGAAATTTATTTTGAGTCATAGGAAAGTCATACTATCAAGAGGGGCTGCAAACAGTGTTCCAAGACCACTCAAGTGCTTAAGATCCAAATAGCTAAGAGTAGATCGCTTTGGCACAACACTTGCACTTGGGTTGGGCTGGTTTCAATGTCAGCGTCGGAGGTTTCTACCTCTGGGGTCGGAGGCTCCGACCAACTCTTTCAGCCAGTGGCTAAGTGTTGGCCGGAGGTTTCTACCCCTGTGGTCGGAATCTCTTGACCAAAATCTATGAGTAATGGCTAAGTAACGTATGCTAATGCCTATAAAGTCCAATCTTTATTTATAGCCGTTGTTGGGCCATTCCACTCCTATTCCACTATCTCCTAGCCTCTCCTAAGATAATTTATGCTCTTCCAACTAGTTCTAGTACCATCTTTGTGATTCTTGTGAGGATTTAGTTGAAAATTGAGTGAATTTTCTTGAGAGAAGGCTAGGAGGATCTTGTGCACTTGAGGATGGATGCGGATCAGCTGTTTGGGGCTTATTTCTCTTAGAGGGAAACCTCCTAGACGGTTAGACATCGCCCGCGAGCTTTCTCAAGTTGTGGATTGTTTTGGGAAGAGTTTGTGAATGTTAATCTCGCCTCCACAAGGAAAAGAGGTAATTTCAAGTTGATACCAAACTGATCTTCGTGGTCGCTTGGTGAGGCAAGGGGTCAATTGAGATCCGACTCTCCGAAGCTCCTCAACGGAGACATAGGATCTTTGTGATCCGAACTTTGGAAAAAAATATTTATGTCTCCCTTGTGCTTGCTCGTTATTGTGTTATTTTGTATCTACACTTGCCTGCATATATCTCTTACTTATTTGTTTGCATTAGACTTGATCTCTGTTAATTTATCCCCTCTTGAAGTGTCTTGGTAGAGTTAGAACCTCAAGGTCAGAACCTCCGATGTCACAGGTCGGAACTTCCGATCAGCCCTCTCGGCCAACCCGAGAAAGCCGGTCAGAGCTTTCTACCATTTGGGTCGGAGGTTCCTACCAGAATTTTACCGCTGTTTTTCAAGAATTTTTCAGGAACGCCTATTCACCCCCTCTAGGCAACATTAACGAGCTTTCAAAGGTGACAAGCAATGTATATGAGTAATATATAGGGTGACCAACTAGATCAACTAAGCACACAAGTAGATCGAACAATATAAAGAGCAATAACAACAAGAGCACAAGAGAGAGGCGGAGATAAATGATTTGTTTCCCCAAGTTCGGATTCTCCACCAAGAATCATATGTCTCCATTGAGAAATATCCCAAGGGAGCCGAGCCTCTTTCAACCGCTTTTCTCACTTCACTATCTTACTTCTTCCTTTGCGGAGGCGAAGCCAAGCCTTCACAAATTTCCGGTGGCTCACGACAACCTTGGGAGCATACCAGTGACTTCTAGCCATCTAGAAAACCTTCATCTCTAAAAGCAACAAACAAAATCAAAAATTTGCTTGTTGTGAACTCAAGTGCTCAAAGAATGGAGTGATCCTCACTAGCTCAACCTTGCAATCTTTCAACCCAACCCTCTTCTCTTCTCAAATCTCTCACAAAGATCCAACACTAAGGTAGGAGATTTGAGAGGGGCTTTTTGGCTATGGATAGGTCTACTCTTGCAAAAACTTAGCAGCAACTGAAGGAGGGGTGGAGGGGTTTAAATACCCAAACCCCCAACAACTAGTTGTTATTCTCAGATCTAAAAACCAAAACTTCTAGAACAAGGACAGGAACTTCTAATGAACCTCATCGGCCAAAAAAAGAGCCTAGACTAGAAGGTCCAAGGACCGGAACTTCAGGCCCTACTTAGCAAAAACAGAGAACTCGGACCGGAACTTTCGGTCCTAGAACCGGAACTTCCGCTCCCTGATAGCACTCCATCTTATTCAAAGGGCTACCCAATCTAACTAAAAACAAGGTTTAAAACCAGTCATAGGTTAGATTAAGGCTTGGGTTCTCTCAAGGTAGCACTTGGAAAAGTCACTTTGAGCACCAAGACATAAACAAACGCATCAACATGGCATCCCTCTTAATAGTACGACATTCCTATACTCAAATTCAAATAGAAAAAGCTATACCAATAGGAATACATTCATGCCATCCTCTTTCTGTACTTTGATGAGGGTAGCAAACGTTTCTCTTCATTTGATTGATGTGGATCATCCGTAACTTCACATAGACTTGCACGGTCCATCAGTGCTAAGCAATCCCTGGCCCTTCAACACTGGTCGTTTGACACCAAGCCCTTCGCTTGCCCTTCACCATTGCATGGTCCATCATGGCCAAGCATTGATTTCCCTTCACCGTCTTACCATATAAAGTCGGCCGCTTCATATCCCACATCTTTAATCTCTTTACAAGGTTGTCATTTTCTTCACCATTTTCTTGTTGATCATCAATTTGCGTCGTTTCTCTTGTTCATCAACATATTTATCAATGATTTAACTTAATGCCGGAACTCAACCTAATCGTACCAACTCATGAAAATAGTTAGTTCCAATAACCAGTTATCATTAATCACCAAAACCATCACCGCACTCTTAGGATAATAGACCTTCCAACCTCCCTTTATAAGATAACTCTAGGATATAGAACTTTCAATTTTAATATCTGTAGAGGCACTTTTAGGAGGTTAATCTATGCTAAGTAAAACAATATAAGTAATACAAGTCATATAAACTAGTAATGAGATGAGGTTGAGATCGTTAGTGTAGTGAAGTTAAAAATGATTCTCCCAAGAGGTCTTGAGTTTGAGGGTTTTTTTTCTTGAGTTTTGGCATCTTTGTAATTGTGTTATTTCTGTCATGCAAATCATATTGAATTTTTTTCGTTAATTGAGGTCACTATCGGTTGAATGCGTGAACCGGTAGTGATACTTTTGTATAATCACCGGTTTTGCAACCAGTAGTGATGCCCTTTTTTGAAACTGTGGTGATCTAATTGTGTTATTTCTGTCATGTATATTATATTAAACTTTTTTGCGCGTTGATTGAGTATCACTGTCAGTTGAATAATTAATGCATGAACGGGCAATGATACTTTTGTATCATCGTTTCGCAGCCAGGAGCGATGTCATTTTTTGAACCGGCGGTGATGTACCGCTGCGGGTATTTTGTGGCAGTGGTACCAAAAGATATATAAAATATTTTTCAGTATAATTTTTTATCCTTTGGCATCTCTCTAGTGTTGATATATAAGAAGATACAATAAATTAATACTAAAAAGTATGATAAATCATACGTACATATATACAATTCCACGTACATACATGCAGGTAACTGCAAGAGAAACGCCCAGGACGTGTATATATATATATGCACGCCTGCATGACCACGTGTCCCTACAGTGCGGTACTGTAGCCCTCGGTCGATCACAATAATGCCTTCATCATTCCATTCCTAACTCCTCTCCATACCATGAAACACCAGCTGCTATATAGCTATACTCTAGCTGCTCGTAGCTTATAAGCCCAATTGAGCTGCAGTGACGCAACAGTTGGATGTCCAGCGTGAACGCCGGCCATTGCTCAGCTCTGATCTGAAGCGAAAGTCAGTGCCAAAAAAAAACAAACCAGCGTCTACGTACACACAGTCACCCACAGAGTCACTCACAGAGAGGTTGGGAGTAATACGAGAAAGTCTTGTTTTTACATGTTATATAAAAAGTTATTAAAAAATTTAAAAAAAATTTGACAAATGTATTAATATGTGATATATCAATTCATAAACATGTAAGTTTAAAGTTAACCTAACTAAGCTAAATTTGTTATTTTTTTTCTATTTGTATAAGTCGAATTTAGATTTTCATGTGAAGTGATATATCATATATTGATTTATCTTATCTTTTTTAGATATTTTAATAACTTTTTGAGCGGCGTACACAAAACAAGTGTACGTTCACTCGAGGGACAAAAATCCACCTCCAGAGTACCTAAAGCTCATCACTCACATCTTTCAGCTTCCTGTGCTACTTTCCTTTCTCCTCTCCTCTCCAACCTTTTCTCCCCTCTTCTCTCTTGCCTTTTCTTTCCCTCCTGCCTTGAGCTTTGATGCACACATCACCATCTTGATCTGAAGATCTCATCACCTGACTAGTAGTAGTAGTACTACTAGCTCTCATGTGAAGAGGAGGAGGAGGAGATCAAGAGGAAGAAGAAGAAGAAGAAGAGGAAGTAGCTGCAACAGTAGTACTAGAACTAGATCTCAGTAGGGAGCTAGTACAAGTGCAAGTAGTGCTACGCAAATGTTACCTTACTTGCCTAACCCTCACCATTTCTGCATCTCCCAAGAAGTCCAGCAGCCAAACCCTACCGGCGTCTTCCCCATCATCATGCCGCCGGGGCATCTGGATCAGCACCAGCACCAGCACTACGACCACTTCTTCTCCGGCCACGGCCAGTTCAACTCCGAGACGCTGGAGGCGGTGCTCAGGCCGCCACGGGGAGCGGATCCTGCTGGTCCGGGCGCGGTGGCGACGGCGGCCGGGGCGGTCGCGGCGGCCGTTCCGGCGCCAAGAAACGGCGGCGGCCATGTCAGGGCGCGGAAGCGGCCGTTCCGGACGGACCGGCACAGCAAGATCCGGACGGCGCAGGGCGTCCGCGACCGCCGGATGCGGCTGTCCCTCGACGTCGCCCGCGACTTCTTCGCGCTGCAGGACCGGCTCGGCTTCGACAAGGCCAGCAAGACGGTGGACTGGCTGCTCACCCAGTCCAAACCGGCCATCGACCGCCTCGTCGAGTCCTCCTCCTCCCACCGCAACGACGTCGCTGACGGCGACACCCGTATGTCGTCCCCGACGTCAGTGGAGCGCGGCGATCATCACATGGTTATCAGGGAGGCTGCCGGCGCCGGATCAGGGAAGGGAGGAGGAGATGCAGACAAGGTGAGGGCCAGAGGTGGCAGATCAGTGCCCCTGGAGCTCGGCTGCGAGCTCGGCCGCCTCGTGCCGGCGCCGGTGCTCGGGGAGTACTACTACTATGACCTCGCGGAGATGATGAGCAACAACGGCGGAGGAGAAGGAGACGACGACGGTGACTACGACGATGACGGTGATTTCTTGGACGGTATGCAATATTAGCTTCAGCTTTGCATGTGGTTTCTCTGGTAGCTATCTAAGCAGCTTAATTAATTAGGTCTTGATCTGCCCAGCGTTTCACTCTAGTTGGTTATTTGCATGTGTACTAATCTACTACTAGTACTTTCAACTAATCTTATGGTTTCATGCAGCTCTTTTTTGCTTTGCTTTGTCTAGCTATGTAAGATGTGGCTTCATCTGTTTGATGGTTTTTTTTACTGAAATCTGTTTGATGTTTTCAATTAGAAGGGATTAGTAAGCCTTTGTGTCTTCAAGTCGTCAATTTTTCGTACGGTATTACGGTTAGCTAGAGAGAGTACGTACAATATATTGACTGGTTGTGTGTTGACTGCATACGGAATTACACGGATCTCATGAGATGACAGCAGATTGCGTGAAGATAATCGGTTTAGTTAAATGATCCTTGGTGGGTCCAAAATTTGTTCAAAGGATGATGTGAGAGCCGCATGGTCCGTGTATTTCAGGTAAGAGAAACACTATAGGTATCCATGCAACTGATGAACACAAAATGCCCAACAATTTTGTAAACTTTATATGCTTCGTCTTGCTTGGTTGTGTGGTTTAGGAAAATGAGTCTAATTTCCTTCATGCACTGAAGATTCGTCACTATAAGGATAAGAAGGTAAAACCACATATTAATTAACTTGAATGGATAAGGAAATAACTTTAAAAATTCACTACTGTTTACAGCCTTCGAAGTTTAATGTCATTATTCATAATCTCAGTCTTTCTGCCAAAAAGTAATAGTATATATATTGAATAGAACTTAGATTTATCGTAAAAAGTATTTCTTAATTAATTTCAGGGCAAAGAAATTTTAATGAAAAACCAACAAATCATATCCTCCAATTTACTGCTATATACGAATTTAGACTTTCTCAGTAGATTAGATAACACCAGATACACAGGGCAAAGGTGTATTAATTGGTGTTTAGAATAATTCTATGTTATTTCATATTTAATTACTATATTTCCTGTTATATGCAAAATAATCAACAAAGATTAAAACCACATTGTCATATCATTTTCTTTTCTGGACATTGATCAAGCTTAATTAGGACTAACTAACTTAGGCCAAATTATTTGCTGTACATATAAATATGCTGATTGACCAAATTATTGTCAGTAGCGTAATGCTTGGTGACACAAAAATAAAGTTTTTTTTAACATGTTGCTTGTGTTTGGTAGTATATTATGTAATGATGTTGAAACAAGGAATTAACATTGTTTAACTGTCTAATTGATGAGTCCCTTATAATTAAATATATAGTGTTAAACTATATGCAACATCTCAAATGTTGCATTATATATCTCTTTTGATGGGTTTGTAGCATGTGTACTTCAAGCTACCTACATGTGTGGTTAAATACAAATTATATTATTCTTATAAATGTGTGAATAATTTTGTGGGGCTACTGATCTGAGTAAAAATATTGATTACTATAATGAACATGTACATACCACACATCATGCAGGTCATTGACAAGAATGAGGTATCATTACCTGTGCATATATATATATATATATATATATAGACACACACACACACAACTAATGGACTGGAACATTGTTGACAAATCAATTTTTAGGTTTGTTTGTTTCGGGGCAAGGTTTGGATGAGATTATGGTCATCCATGTTTTGTAGGGATAAGGATATCCAAGTTAGATGTTGGTTACGTGGATGGGATGAGCCAATAAATGTTTGGTTGGATGGATGAGAGTGAATAAAATGAGCATGGTTAACTATTAATTAATAAAAAAATATGTAATTATTATTAATTTTATTATAATCAATACTAATTACCGCAAAAAATAGATTTTTATCCTTAATCAACACTAATCTTGACAAAATTTTTTTACTAATTAACACTAAAATAGACTAATTATCACTAATCACTTACTAACGATCAAGGTTAGTGAAGGTGGATGGTCTCATGCAGCCAAATTTGCCAGATGGCCTCATTCAGCCTCTTGAGGAAATATTCTGTACAGTGGCCGTTCTATCCACCTTTGCCCACTAACTAACACTAAGATGTTCTGTCATCTCCCATCAAGGGATATCCATCTAACCAAACACATTCTTAATGTCTAATTGTTTTCTTTTATTATAAGCTTTTCTTTATGATGACTCTAAACGCCAGTTTCCCTAAAAATTAATTAAGTGCACAAGTACTTGGGCAATTAACCACTCATTAAGGGTAGTGTTTGCAAAAGCACATAGATCTGTAGGAACTTCAACCTATACAAGATCCATATATAACTCTGTACTTTTGAAATATTAAGCTGGGTAAATAAAATCATTTGCATATGGAATATGTGCCTTCTCATATACATAATGATCAAGCGATTTTTAATCTTTTATTCTGGTAACTTTTCAGTTACTACCTTTTTTCTCATTGGAGCTAGTAATATATATTGTAAAGCATTCCTTCGATTAAAAACATGTGCCCTGAAGAAGACTCGCATGGTGAATGAAATTATTTATGCAAGGCCTTTTTTAAACACATGTGAAATAACTAGGCAAATGTTATAATTCAGTATATATGTACTTTTTAGACGTATGCATGTCATCACAACATATCTTACTAAAATTAATGAATTAATTAAACTCAGGCACTCCTTTGGATTATATCTAATTTAAGTTTAAATTGTAAAGTCAGGCAACTTTGAATAAACCCCTAAAATCAATTTCTACATAAAAAACAAATTTAGTTGTATAACATGTTTCACTTTCCAATCCTTAATTATTTTGCATTTATATGCTTTACGTTGAATGTCCTAGTTAAAGGAATTAAATCATTGTGTAAGTATGACTGATCAGAATTATAATTAATGTAAGTATGACTATACGTTGTTTAAAAACTACGTGCAAAATTAAAATCTCAATTGCATCTTTCAAAGAAACCGAGGGATCGGGAGTACTAAGTCAGAATAAACCAAGGGTCATCAGAGATACTGCAAGTATAAATACACATGATGAAATAATAAAGGATTTCTTTTTAGTAAAGTGACACAATAAAGGATTCCAAACATGCATTGAGCAATAGATATGATCGGGGAAAGAATCTAGCGAACAATGCAAAGGCAAATAATCTCACACATGATATATATTTCTGTCTTGCCTGACAAAAGGTGTCTAGCGTACGTGAGTGTGAGTTATCAATCTGAGTGTCCGAGAGAGGGATATAAAGTTGGATACATGCATGATACTACATATGTAAGCTCAGAATGTGTGTTTCCTTCATCTGATGAGACAAATATAGCTAGCATGCATGCACTTGAAGCAAATCAGTATCCATTGTGACAGGTGAGAGTCGATATTGGATCTAACAAGTAGGAGCATGGAGAGAGATGCATGAATTAATAGACCACCTAAATAGAATAAGAAAAACTGAGTTTAATTTACAGATAGCGCGCTAGCCCAGACCTAGATCGATACTACATGTGAAAGGTCCACAACACACAGCCACAACACGTAAGAAGTTTTATTCATTTATTACCCTTTAACTACCCACAACTAATTCTACTTTTCCATTAATCATTTTTTTCTCTCTGCTGAAGTTTTTTTTTTTTGGGATTTTTGGAATCCACCTACTTTCGTGTAGAGGGAGGGGGAGAGAGAGAGAGAGTACGCCACAACACGTACGTACCCTGTCATACGTACAATTAACGCATGTAATGATCGAGTGATCAATCAGTAGTTGCTACAGCTAGCTAGCTAGCCTGCATGCTGGTATAGGTCGTCATGTGTAGGGTTTGCATTGGTCGCTCGTCGTCCTTGATTTGATTGGGTAATACCCGTACGTTGCCGCCAAAGTACTGTGCTCTTTCTGATGGGTGGACTCGAGATATTGCAAATTGTTTGTTTATATGCGATGTACGTGAGTACGTGCACGTCGGTCACCGGGATGGAGTGGTAGCTAGCAGCATGCATGCAGGCTAGCGCTATATATGCCATTAGCCAATGGGTGCGTATAGTACTACTGATTACTGAACGGACATGACTTGTACATACATGTGCATGCGTATGGGCTTCGGCCTATGATATTGGTGATGGCTAGCAGTAGTGCGTTATTAGCTGCATGCCTCAATCGCCACGGTCGGCTCGTCGTCCATGGCGTCGTCGTCGTCGTCGATTTGGCCACTGTAGCTTTGCGGCCGGCCATATCATGCGCTTGAACAGTAGCAGACTCTACTAGCTTACGTATCTCCAGGTATGATGGTTCATTTGTCCTAAAATAAATTAATTTTTAGAGTTTAAATTTTATCCTAAAATAAACTGATTTCTACTCTTTTACCTGTCCTTATCTAAAAATCAAAGAGTTTTATCTTTTCAATACCCTTACCAATGTACCCAAAAATACTACTATTTTATTAAAGAGGTGTACTTTTGTTATTTTCTGTTTCTCCTAAAGTTACTCCTATCTTAGAATTCTAGGAACCCAATTAGGAATCCATTTATTTTACGATAGAGGGAGTAGACAGCTAGCTTGATCTTTTTCCTCAACTTGGATAGATGAAGTTAAGTTGATCTTAATAATCAAGCTGCATGCCTGGCTTGATTTAATTGAGAAAAATTTAGAAACCCCATATTTTATGATCAAAATTGTATAAAGGTGTCACATAATTAACTCCAGGTACTATGCTCCTAAAATTTCACAAAACCTTACCTTTATACATGTTGATGTTGAGTACTCATATTTACTTAAGATTTTAAAGGTGTATATTAAACTTTTAGTTGTTGATTTCTTGATTAAGGTTGTTGGTTTAACTCTTCACAATTTTGAAAAATAGCGTTTCAGATATGCTAAAATTAATTGAGATTTGAATAAGAGTATGGTTTTATAAAATATTTATACATAAAACATGTAGTTATATGCCACGAGTCATAATACACGGTGTTTTCTGCAATTTTGACATAAAACATGGGTTTTTTTTTTCTAAAATTTACTTTTTAATTTATAATTCTTACTAGTATGTGATTGTCAATCTAGAGTCCACGATTTTAGAACAAAATTTCCAAATTTTGGGTCCATCAACAGTCGGTCCTTGTAGTATAAGATGTGCCTCCAGCCAACAAATTTGAATTTAGCAAAAATTTGAGTAAATTCACCGAAGTCATTTAATCTTCAAAAATTTTTTTTGAATTTCCAAAATCTTGGTCTCCCCCAAAGCCCTGGAGATCTCCTAGGCGGTGTGGTGGGGAACACATGAGATCGGAGGGAGGTGATCATGAAATAAATAAAAAATTAAAGCCAGGTCTCCCGCTGATCTGAAGGCATGCATGCAGGCCGGGCGGTACGGCCGGGGAGGATCTCTGTCGTGTCGGCGTCCTATATAACAGCTGCGGAGCAACCCTAGAGCAGCGCGACGTGCGTAGGCTCGGCCCCGTGTTTTGGGCTTTGATTTGTTGATCGATCAGCTCTCAGCTCCAGCTAGCTTCAATTCGTCGTCGTCGTCGGTGCCCGCGCTCGCCCAGTGCAGATCGATGGTCCAACCATGCACGCAACCTTTAATTCCGATCGATCTCCTCGACCGAGGACCTCGATTTTGACACGATTTTGATATTCTGCCTGCAGTATATAACTATATATAGCCTAGCTTACAGGCTACAGAGAAGAGGAGAGTTGTATGTACGCGCTTCATTGATCGATCGATCAAATATTGGCTACAGGGGTGCACCGGATTCACCTATTCCTTTTGCCTGTTCTTGCTGAAATGTATGTAGGCACTAAATTATTTGATTTGAAGGCATGTCTTAAAATGTGTCCCTTCATGTTTGCAATTTTTTTTGAATGAATGTTTGCCAAAAAAATATTTTAGTTCTTACGATTTTGCAGTTCTCCATCATTCTTTAGGTTGTGAATTACAAGTGGATATATATAGTGTTGTCATTAAATTAGGATGTGTAGGGTAATTTCTTATCAATTTGCTTCAAATTAGTGCGTTATTAGTATCCGTTTGGAAGATGTACGTCGATAAAAAACCAGTTATGAAAGGTGAGGACAGCTATGGCAATCCCATTAGTCTGTTGTTGCCGCCTTGGGGTGTATGATTCAGCTTCTCACGGTGGTTTATAACCCGCACGTAAAACGAAAAATATCATTAATGCGCGATTAATTAAGTATTAACTACTATAAACTTGAAAAATGAATATATTTGATTTTTTAGAGATACTTTCATATAGAAAGTTTTTACAAAAAAACGTATCATTTTACGTTTTGGGAAGCGTGCTAATGAAAACCGAGATAGAAGCCATAAGCAATAACAGTACTTGACAACTAGCTAGATGCCCCTTCACAAGATGAACCTTTCTTCTTTTATTTTAGATCGTTTTATGTTTTAAAAAACCTTCAATACTAATTCTGATAATTGATTTCTCGTAAAATATTTTCTAAATAGCTATAAAATCAATATTTTATGAAAGCAATTTGAAATATAAATATATTAGTTTGTGCAGTTTTTGTACTTGTTGTTTGACTATAATTGTTAAAGAAAATCTACAAAGTAACAAAGTGCAATGCGTTGAAACATTTTCTTTTATCTAGCGGCTTGGCCCTAGCTAGCTAGGGGTGGAAAAAGATTGTATTGAGCCTATGGCTTGAAATCGTAGCTGAGTTGAGCTAGTCTTTTAGCTCATGAGCTTATTGAGTGAGTTACTCATTAGACTTTTTAGTATACAAGGTCACCCTGTTTTTTATACTTAGAGGTTCTTTATTAGTACTTAGTTATTTAAATTAATTTTAAACTATTCTTGTTTTAGTTAGTAGTATGTTAACACATAATAAATTGGTAGATGTTAAAATTATAGAAGTGATGTATATAAATAAGATAGAGCTTATTAATAAGTCTAACGAGCTCAATGAGCATGCCAAGCTGAGCTAGTATTTTGGATCTTAAGGGTTAACGAATTGATTGTCGAGTTGGCTCTTTATCTACCCTTGTTACTCCAAACCCATACAAGTAGTACTAATAAGATTTTCCCTCTCCTTAGTCCTCCTCTATCTCTCCAAATCATGTCACCAAATATCTGATGTGTAACCATGATGTTTTGCCTAGCTAATTAGAAACAAAAGGTTTTGCTTTCACTTATTCTTAATGTATCAATCATCGAGAACAGGAATTCTAGAGAGCAAGTGCAGTATACCCTTGAATCCTTTATTCGAATCTCAACATTTTTGTGCAAATTACAGATCGAAGAACCCCTATTTCTTCTTTAATTTTATTAATATATTATCGAAGAAACTAAATTCAACTAACTAGGGGACTATGTATACGACAAAACCGCACTGTTACACAACCTGAAAAGGAAAAAAAAAAGGCTCTATTAGCTCTAGCTAGCGCACAGATTTACTATTAGGTCACTACGTACCAGCTATAGCTAGCTACCAGTAATTTCCGAGCACTTGTAAGCAACCACGCGCAGACAGACCGGCCGATGTAACGTTGTAACAGCAAGGAGTACATTGCTCGCAGTCGCTGCTCCCCGATGTGAGCGAGCGACTGACTGACGCTCCCTTCTCCCGCCCGGCTGCACGGTCGTCTTCCCGCGGGAGCAGCAGCAGCCCGTGCCCCGCAGCAACCTACGCGCACGGTGCAGTATCCGTGTGTTCAGCCAGCCAGCCCGAACGCGAATTTTTTTGATTTTTATATTTATTTATTAAAAGATTTGCAAAAATAGATTTTTGTTTGAAAAATTGCAAAAATAGACTCCCGCCGTCCTCTGGGAGGGCGATTTTTAAAAATCGCCCTCCCAGAGGGCGATTTTATGACGTGGCTGACGGCCGTTGGCCCCCCGCCGACGACCGTCAGCCCCATTTTGCAGGCGGGCCCCGGTCTCCCAAAAACCGCCCTCTCAGAGGGCGGCAAGGGGGCCGCCTGCAAATTGCGCCTGGGCGCCCGCGTCAGCGCCCCGTGCCCGCGCCTCGTCCTCGGCCCCTCGCCCGCTCGCGCCCGCGCCCGCGTCCTCGGCCCCGCGCCCGCGTCCTCGGCCGCGTCAGCACCTCGCGCCCGCGCCCGCGTCAGCGCCCCGTGCGCGGGCGCGTCCTCGGCCACGCGCCCCGTGCCCGCGCCATCGGCCGTGCCCGCACCCGCGCCGCGAGTTTGCAGGCGGCCCCCTTGCCGCCCTCTGAGAGGGCGGTTTTTGGGAGGCCGGGGGCCCGCCCGCAAAATGGCTGACGGCCGTCGGCGGGGGGCCAACGGCCGTCAGCCACGTCATAAAATCGCCCTCTGGGAGGGCGATTTTTAAAAATCGCCCTCCCAGAGGGCGGCGGGAGTCTATTTTTGCAATTTTTTCAAACAAAAATCTATTTTTGCAAATCTTTTAATAAATAAATATAAAAATCAAAAAAATTCGCCCGAACGCGCCGTGACGTTGGTGCGACAAGGCCGGCGGCCCAGGCGCCGGTTGCTCCGTCTGCGGGGGAGCGCGCGTGCACGCCAATTTCTGCGTGCGGATACGGAGCCGGGTGGGGAGGTTGCTGCTTTTTCGGCCAGGCGCGCGCGCGCGCGTGAGGAGCCCAGGGGGCTTGGCCCGCTCGTGGATGGGCCGAGATGACGCCGCGAGCTCCCGGACGCCTCTCGGCCGGCGGCTCTCACGGTCGCATACTCCCGTGCGCGCGGTCGGCGCGGGTTCGGTGCGGGATGGTGGATTTGTTGTGTGATGGGCCGTGCGATCTGATTCTGTGGGGAAAAAATCCAATACATCTCTCAACTATAGATCAAGTTTCAATTACGTCTTTTAACCGTAAAACCAGATATAAAACGTTCCATAACTATAAAAACAGTATAAATTGAGTTCCTCGGTGGTTTAGATGACGGTTTCGTCCTACTTGACGTGTTGATATGGTCTTTATTACATGTGACGTCTTAGGTGGCACAATAGTCAACAAAAGATAAAAAGGGAATTGCTATACATGTGCCTGCCCTTTTTTGTGTTATCTGCCGGATTTTTGTCCATTGGATGCCTTCAAGATTCGTGCTAGGCCGCTCCTACAATTTCTGAATTTTTTTTGTAAAGCCCAGTCCATCCCCACGCGCACCCCACATGTGTCTTTTTTACAGCCTTTACATGCGTGCTATGAATAGTTTAAAAATCCCCAATTCTTCATAATGAGAGAGAAGGCGTCATCGCGGCGGTGTTGTGGCAACCAGGTCGCGATGTTCTCGGCGCCTCTTCTGGCGGATGCAACCCATGGTCTTGGCGCCCCTTCCGGCGGGTGCGTATGCTGTTATGTTTTCTATTCAAGGCAGGGCCGGGAGGTTGAGCCCGTTGCGGGACATGGCGATTCAGCCGCGGCTCTTCTCACAGCGGCGGGCAAGGGGGGCGCGGTCGTCGGCGAGGCCCCATGGAGGCAGTCCTGGAGGACGGCAGTTCAGCCACGGCTCTTCTCGCAGCGGCGAGCGGGGGGCGCGGTCGTCGGCGAGGCCCCCATGGAGGCAGTCCCAGAGGACGGTGGTTCAGCCGCAGCTCTTCTCGCAGTGCCGGGCAAGGCGGCTAATATGTGTCTGCATGTTCTCGGCTTGAAGCCTGCGACACTAGATCCAGCAAGGAACAAGGGCGGTGCAACGATTCATACGGTGAGTCAATCAAATGCCATATGAAACACCATCTACGTATGTGTTTTCTGGTTTGTTATGAAATTAACATGGATTTTGTTCCATTTTTTGTGCAGATCTGTTGTTTGTGCAGATTTGATTTATTTTTGGATGGAAACTTTGTCGTGTGTTTGAATGAGAGGATCTGTAGTTCAGGTTTCAGTCTTCCAGTAAACAGTGTGGTTGCTAACTTTTTTTGACTTGTGGCTGGCCACTTGTTCTAGATCTGTCTACCTATTCATGCTTTACACACTATACACATTTCCTTAGCCCTCTCAAACTTTGATTTGTTCATGTGGTCGCTTCATATGTGTATAGTAGCTTTACACTTCTGATGAGAATATTGTAGCTTTTCAATTTATTTATAGGAGAACATTTTGTGCAACATGCAAATGAGTTGGAGAGGTGAATATTTGTCTTTTGAAAAGAGACTAATCCATAGATACACCTTTAGTTTTTCAAAATTAGGTTTCTCACTCATAGTTGAAAAAAATACCAGCATTTCCCTACAAGCAGTTACATAGAATTCTTTTTTATTTGACCAATTGTCTAAAGACCAAGCTTGGAATCTATACATGAAAAATGATCCTTTTCCTCTTAGTTTTCACCAACAGCTAAGAATATTATCCATTAATTTATTTTGTTTTCTAGTGTGTCTTCTATTGGTTTCAGTTACTTTGTCATAAAGGATGCCTGTTTTTGAATATTTTAAATCTTGGACTGTATGCGAGTGCAGTAGTGCCGATTCAATACCCTTAAAAATAGCATCCATTTTAAGATTGGAAACCTCTGTCAAAATGTGAATGCTTTTGCCTGCTTGCTTATGATTCAGAGAAGAAGTTAATGTCTCAATACACTCTTTAGTTTGGGTTTTGTGCTGTAGTCACATGAGTACAAGAATGATCTATAACATCATGGACACAAGTTAAATTTGTTTTCTAGTCGGTAGTTTGATAACAAGTTCCATCTCAAGTTCTCAACCTTTTGCCACAGCTAGAGCATTTGTTATAAAACATCGGTGGTGAATTTTCACTGCCAGGGGTTTTTTACCATATATGAGCACATGTTTTGCCTAATAAGAATAGGGTTTGATTGCTTTGTATAGTAGTAACAACAGGGTGGGGGTGGGTTTGGTTCTATGAGTGCACTGGGACATAGATGTTTTTATATTTTAATATCTATTTATATATATATATTTGTGTTGGGGTAGGGAGGTACCAACACTGCCCCTTGCAATTTGCATTTGCATTGCATGTATGGGCAAGGTCATTTTGCAGACTGCTCTGCCCTAGCTGCCCAGAGAGAGAGAGACTTTTTTTTGTTTGCTACTTCAGTTATGAATTTTGCATGAGAAGATTTTGAATGTCATGCAATCTTTTTGGAAGGAGCAAGATAACCTTGTTTGTTTATAAATTAGTAGCATCCTTTAGTTTTCAGGTTTATGAAAAGATTACAGTTTGTTATGCTTTCAGCTTATAAGGCTTTGTTTGATGTTCAGTTCAGTCATCAGCTACAAACTAATTGAGTTGCATTTTACACACTAGCAGCTAGCCATGATCCTGTGCTGATTAATTAAACCTCAAGTCCATCATGTTTAACTATTTCCTTGGTCCCTTTCTTTCTTACAATTAGACTGCCTTAACTCTTTAGTAGACACTATTCAAGTATCAGTTGTTTTTTTTTCTAGTTACATATCAAGTCTAACAACTATTCCTACTTTTGGTCAGGGGTTGTTGCTTTCATGTATTTCATACAGTAGTATGTACTCTAGGAGTCAATTGCAACCAATTAGCCCATATTTTCCTCATCCTTTTTTTAAATCTCTCTCTCTCTCTGCAAATTCAGCTTATAATAGTAACTATTGTTTTGTTATTTCCTGAGAATTGTGATGTTATCAACTATAGCATTTATTATAAAGCATCAGTGGTGAATTGTTACTGCCAGGGGTTTTTTACCATATATGAGCACATGTTTTGCCTAGTAAGAATATGGTTTGATTGCTCTGTGTAGTAATAACAACAGGGTGGGGGTGGGTTTGGTTCTATGAGAGCACTGGACATAGATGTTTTCATATTTTAATATCTATATATATATATATTTGTGCTCTGCAACATTTTAGTATATTTTAATCAAAAATTAAGAATCCTAACAACAGCAATACATATAAACATCATTTTTGTGAACTGCTACAAGTCAGAAATTTTAAACCATCATTTTTTTGCAGGTTGAATTGATATATTCGTCTATATTTATATTTTTTTCCTTCTTTTGCTCTCTTTTCTTAAACAGAAACTTTGCTTAAATCATAATGGAACTGAAACAAGCGAATCTATGTCCAGTGGATCAGATACTGATGACATTATTGCACTTAAGAAGGTATGTGTGCCCGTGAACACTCTCTTCTGCTCTCACCTAATTTTTTTTCTGACTTTTCTTTTGTGTTTCATATACTAATTTCTAAGCAGAAGTATAGATGTTTAAAAAGGGAGTATGCTGAATTTATTGTCAGTATAAAGGTATGTTGTTCTTATATTTTTATTTTTAAAAATTTTCATGTTGATTGATCTCTTTTCTGGTACACCAGCTAATTTTTTGTATTTTTACATGCTTTATGCCTATATTTGTTCTTGTTTTTATCAGGACCTAGCCATGAAGAGAACAAGAGAATCAGGGTAATTAATCATGCAAGTTCTAATGTTTCAAAGCTCAAATATTTGCTCGATCAGCATATTTCTTCGCCCTCACTCAATACGGTAAATTTTAAATTTTACATTCTTTTGTAGTTTTTATTTCACAATATGGGATTTGATGACTAGAATTGGCTCTATTATTAGGTAAAGGATGGCATAGTCTCTGCTTTTGAACAATTTAATGAAGATTATTCCAAGAGACTTACACTGGGCCTTTAGGATTTGGCTTGTGCTATAGTTGACCTATCCCCACAAAAAGGAAGTTGATTTAATGAAGATTATTCCAAGAGACTTACACTGGGCCTTTAGGATTTGGCTTGTGCTATAGTTGACCTATCCCCACAAAAAGGAAGTTGGAACCCCACTCAGTTGTTTCCAAAGACCAAGTTAATGAAGGAATCGCGCCCCTAAATTTGTCTCAATTGAACAAACAGACACCATCTGAAGAAGGAACTCAAGAATTGCCTAGTTCACCAAGAGCTTCACCTTCTATCGATGACAACAGTACCCAAAAGATTCCATTATCAACAGGTTTGTTATTCTATCCTTTTCCCCTTACAATTTCACCTTTTGTGCAATATTTTTCAAATAGCATAGAATCTATAACCAGAGAGAATCTTTTTCATTTCAATTTCAAGTTTTTTGTTTGAAATGGATACATCTTTTTAAAATTTTTTGCTTTTGTAAATTTTTATCAGATATGTTCAATTCTAATTTTCTAACGTAGGTAGCACATGGTACCAGCAATTCATTCCCAATTGACAACATAATGAAAACTCCTACCACTGCCACCTTTGCCATTAAGGAAATTATTGATCTGTAGTACTACCCTCTTTTTATTGGGTTCTTTTATGTTTTGGTGGATTTGGAAGACAAAATAGTTGGTCTCATTATATGTGATAGGGGTAGTCCATTCATTTGTCTATATACATATATCACTTTTTTGCCAAGGAAGCAAAACATCTGATAATTTCTCATAGTTCTAGATTGTATATACATATTAGGTTCAATTTTTTGTATACACATGTCTTTTATTTGTTTTCCTACAGGTCTCCCCTGATGTATTAGTTTTATCTGGTGAGAGCTATGATCGGAAATGCATTGATGCATGCATTCAAGCTGAAAATATTTACAACAAGAAAAGATCCACGGGAGACAATGTCAACTTTGTTAGAAACCCTATAAGCAGTGAAGTTGGCCCATTTTACATGACGCCTACAGATGCCCTCCAACCTCTTGACGTCAATGTCATGCATCAAGTTAACAACAAAGGCGCAGGTGGATTTTCGACTTGTAAGATGCCTCCTCATGGGAAAAGGAGGCAAATCATGGGCAGCAAGTTCACCACACATCCATATGTCAGCGGCAGCAACAAGTTCTTTGTTTCCAGAATTGACAAGGCCTATTATGACATTGTGATTTCTATGTCTAGGGGTCAACACAGCAGGTAATTCCTTTTTTTTCCTTTAGACTTATGACCAAAAACATTCTTATCTGTAGTAATTCATTTTTTTTGCCTCCTCTTCTGTGTTTTTCTCATTTTTTGACTAGTTCAAAGGCAATCAGATTGCATCGGGACGGGTTTCCACCCATCATATTCTCATGTTTAGGACATTGTAATCAACTTTGTAATCAACTGCTTTTGTCGCCTACTCTTCTTGGATCATCATCCTTCTATTTCAAATAAATATTACTTCTTCAACACTGTCGGAGTAAGCTAGCATCTACTTTTTTCTTCCATTTTTCCTATCTTGTGTGTTATTTCTATTCTATACATTTCTATACATGTTTGCATTTTGGTGATTCAATTACTAAAATAGGGGATCTGTTACCTATGTATTTTTCTCAGAGTCATTTCTTGAAGAGTGAAAAAGAGTTCAAATCATCTAACGTGAAGTATGAATTTCAGCGAGCCCATAGAGTCAGGTCCTTACAATCATCTGAAATGGTATGTTTTCCACTTGTAAATAATGTAGTTTTATAAACTACAAGCAGTATAAGTGCTGTGGTAATATATATCATTTTATTTTGTCACAGATTCATTTCCCTATTTTTCACGAAGATCACTGGTTTTTATTTATCGAGGACATAAAGGACAGAAATTTTGTCTTCTTGGACTCATTGCACACTGAAGAACATACATATCATAAGTCAATCAAGAACAGAATTGTTAGTTTCTTTTTTGTCCTCCCTTATCTGCTCTGCAGTCTAAATTTTAACTTTTATTTCTGAATATCCTTTGTTTTGCAGATTAGAAATTGTTTCACTGCATTCTTAGATTATGCCAAACGATCAGCAATAAAATTTCATGAATTTGATATCAAATATCGAAGGCCACACGAACAAATTAGTAAGTATTCTTTATTCTGTAGTAACACATGGCTTTTCTTTTTTTTTAATCAAATATGATACACTACAGTGCAATGTAAACCATAAAAAAATCCATATATAGTCACAGTGGTGCACATATCACACTGTCCTCTCTGTGTTTGTATGTCTCTCACCACCAGTCTCAGATTGCATCCATGCATGTAGAGATATAGAGAGATACAGTAGGTTTTGGCATTTTTCATCTAGCTACTTGGCATGCATGACACAACCATTCTCGGTCTCTTTTTCCGCTGCCCTGTGATGCTTCCATCCACCATACATGTTTCTCTGTATTTTCTCTCCATTGCAGTGCAATTTTTTGCAAATGGCCGGTGGTGTGAGGGAGAGGAGAGGAGAAGAGAGGAACGAGCCAGAAATATGATTTAAGAGATGATGAGAGTGGTCACATCACTGGATCCCCACCGGGAGATCCTCATATGCATGTGTTTTTCTGTATGCAATATTTTTGCAGTAGTATGCAACACACACATGTACGGAGAAAGAACAGAGGCATGGCCATACAATTAATCATATGCACACGTACATATGTAGCAGTAGGAGGCACAACACATGGTGACTAGTGTAGCCTACAAGTTTTTCTCACCTTTTGTTACTCTCTCTGCTCTCTGTCTACTACATCTGCATGCATATATTTTTTTTTTCATTTGCTCTTTTTTATTGAACCTCTTTTGCTTGACAGCAAGGATTCAGGCATATATGCCATTATGTACATGCAAAATTGGGGCCCTAGGGTTGCTCTGGAATCAGTTTTCAATGTTGATGACATTCCAAATATAAGAATGCACATACTAAACCAAATGTTGCGAAGCAAGCACAACTTAGAGGATTTGTCTATGCTACATTCGATTGTTGCAAAGGTCAGCTCCTAACGATTTCATTTGTTCCTTGTTTTTATATACCACACATGCTGTACTCAATTATTGCATATTCTCCATTTTTTTCATTTTTTGTTTATTGTATCCACCAGGCTCAAAAATAGTTACAAACCACTACACTTTAATTTTTCTACATCACAAATGTTCCCCCAATGGTTAGTGTATTTTTCTTCTTTATATCTTCTCTCAATCCCTTTTTTCATAAATTAACCCTCTCTTTTTCTATATTTTTCTTGTAGGATTGCTCCATGCTCTTCTTTTTCTTCACATGATTCTACATGTCTTGTTATACAAAGTTGGAGGCTTTTTAGAATACATCTAGGAATCTAGGATATATAGCTTTTTTTGGGGAAAAATTAGTATGCTCTATAGGTTCTCTTACATCCTTTATGTAACTACAAACTACTTTTTTCTCCCATGCTGTCATGTGGGGCCAAACCTACACCAGGCGCAGGCGCGCCCGCGACGTGGGCAGGGACGCAGAGCGCGTGGCCCAGGAGCAGGCCGAGCTGGCATCCCGTGGCTGAAGAAGACATGCGCCATGCAGAGGAGCGTGCGGCTGCAGCAAGAGCTTCGACAATTACCTAAACGGAGAGTTAGAGTTATTTCCTTTTGTGTAGGAGAGTTAGTTTCCTATTATTAGAAGAGTTAGTTTCCTTTTATTAGAAAGCCACGGGCTATATATTATTGTACGCAGGACCTTTATGAATTAAGCAAGAATTACTATTCCATCTTCTCTTCTTCCAACAAAGCCTACGGCTGAGGGACAAAACCTCGCCGGAGAAGACGGATCGCGATTACGAACTACGTAGTCGGGGTCCAGCTACCCGAGGGTTCAACGCCCTTGACACATGCTTCTCATGTTCTCAAGTTGGTTATAGAAACACATTTTTATTCCAACATTTAGTCACGTTTCCAAGTTGTTGGACACGAAGCATTTGTCTGTGATTAAATTTTTGTTATCTATTGATTGAATTTTTATTTTTTTTGGACGATATTCTTGTAAATTTTCTTTTTCAGGGATATCTAGTGTATAAATGGTTTAGGGGGCATTCATATGATACATAGGCAGGGGTGAGTTGTGTCTAAATTTATATTTGTTTTATTTCTGTTTCTTGGTGATTGTGTTTGATATTTTTTAAAGTTTTTTCTCCCTTTTTTTGTGTGTGTTTAACCTGCATCACTATAGGACAACATCCACAAGAAGGGGAGGGCAGGGTGGGGAGGGGGGGTGGCTGGTGCAAGTACAGCCCGAAAGCATGAGTAAGTAAAATAAGTCCACTGTTAGGATTTGTACTATTGTTCATTTACTAATAATAATTTTTCTTTCTGCCATGGATCTTTTTTTAAGAATGCTTTGGAGTTTTTTTGTCGGAGGAATGCTTTGGAAGATCCACAACACATATGCTTCATTTGTCCTACCTTAAGGATGATTCTAGCACAGAAGGTACTAGCTGCTTTTTTAAATTTTCACCGTTTCCCAGGATCCTAGTATTGGAACTTATCATAACTTATCATAAGTATATGCCGAGCTATTGTCCAAACACTACAAGTCAAAATAAACAATCTTCATTTAAAACAATATGGAGGCACAATCTGAAATACACATAATTTATGCAACACTCTCCATCTCTATTTTCCTCATCATTTTTTTCTCACTCATCATCTGTTTTACATCAGACCATGAATCATTCCTCCATCTTTGTTTTCCTCATCATTTTTTCTCACTCATCATCTGTTTTACATCAGACCATGCATCATTCCTTGTTGTTTTGCTTTGTTTTTCTTTCAAAACTGAAGCAGCATATGTCGTTAGATCACCATTTGTTGCTTCACAAGTCCTGCCTCTTTCCTTGGTGTTTTGCTATGTTTTTCCTTTAAATCCAAAGCACTATATGTGAGATCACCATTTGTTAGCTCCACACGTCCTGTTTCTGAAAATTTTCAAAAGATAATTTGTGTGAGTTAACATGCATATCATATTTTTTATTTTTTCAGAAAATTAACACTCACCTTTACTATTTGTCTTCCTCTTACGTGCCATTTTCTTTGTTGGTGCTTTATCAAACGTCAAGTGTTTGTTTGAGCATCTCGGGTATGTATGATCTGTACGTCTACAATGGGAGCATTTGTAAATTGTAGTATTTTTTTCTTTTTCTACAATACTTTCCATCCTTGGCCTTCCTTTCACTTGTGCCTTGTCCAGGTCCTTTAGTTGAATTGCATTTCTCCCTCCATCTACATCTATTTGAACATTTTGCTCAACTTGTCTTGATGCACTGCTTTTGGCTTGTGAATTTCCTGTGGCTTGTTGCTACACCAACATTTGTTTTAGGTGGTTATTTATCCTATCAAGCTCTCTCATCATATATTGATACGTTTCTGGGGTTTTTGACCCTTGAGATGCTGTGTCTGTAAGCCTGCGAGATAGGATGTTAAACCTTAGCGAAGAGTTCACACCACTAGCTAGGGGGAGGCTGCCACCGAAACTTTTCTTATTTTCATCCTCCGCCTGTCTATGAAATACTTCTCATCGACCCTGACATCTAGTTCTGTGACAATTTTCAGGATGTGACAGCAAAGGATTCCATCTTTTGAAAACATAGAGCATATGCAAGTATATGTTTCAGATGGAACATCAATCAACAATATGTACTTCCTAGATCTAACCTTCTTCTCTGTATGCAGTTGTGATAGGTACACTTCATATGACTTATATTTTTCTATCTCCTTCATCAAGAATTTTGTTGTTTCTTGCAATTGTTTCTGAAATCTGTTGAATATTTTTTTGTTATATAGCTCAGCTGCCTGTAATTCAATGTAATGTCCACCCCCATAGCTTCTTAGGTTTTGTAGTCCTTGTTATATAGTCATCATTGAAAGCCCGTTGATGTCGCCTAGAGGGGGGGGGGGGGGTGAATAGGCGTTCCTAAAAAATTCTCCAAATGCAGCGGTAAAATACTGGTAGGAACCTCCGACCAAAATGATAGGAGGTTCCGACTGGCTCTCTCAGGCTGGCCGAGAGGGCTAGTCAGAGGTTCCGGCCAAGAACGCCGGAGGTTCCGACCCTGGAGTTCTGGCTCTACCAAGACACTTCAATAATGGATAATTTTGACAGAGATCAAGTGTAAGCAAAGAATAGGGTAGAAGATAAATGGAGCCAAGTGCAGAGACAAATTAATGCAATAATGAGCAAGCACAATTGAGACAAAGATTTTTCCCGAAGTTCGGATCACAAAGATCCTACGTCTCTGTTCAGGAGCTCCAAAGAGCCGGGTCTCGATTGACCCCTTTCCTCTCCAAGCGACCACGAAGATCAACTTGGTATCCACTAGAATTTACCTCTTTTCCTTGCGAAGGCGAGGTTAACCTTCACAAACTTTTCCGGGACAATCCACAACTCGAGGAAGCTCGCGGGAGACGCCTAACCATCTAGGAGGTTTCCCTCCAAGAGAAATAAGCTCCAAGCAGCCAATCCGCGTACTCCTCAAGTGCACAAGATCCTTCTAGCCTTCTTTCAACAACACTCACTCAATTTCTCACTAGATCCTCACGAGAATCACAAAGGATACGCTAGAACTAGTTGGAAGAGCTCAAAGAACCTTAGGAGAGGCTAGGAGTCAGTGGAAATGAAGTGGAATGGCTAACCAATGGCTAGAAACCAAGTTTAGGCTTTATAGGCATTGGCATACGTCACTTAGCCGTTACTCACAGATTTTGGCCAGGGGGTTTCGACCCCAGGGTAGGAATCTCCGGCCAACACTTAGTCTCTGGCCGAGAGAGCTGGTCGGAGCCTCCGACACCAGAGGTAGGAACCTCCGGCCAACACTTAGTCTCTGGCCGAGAGAGCTGGCGGAGCCTCCGACCCCAGGGGTAGGAACCTCCGACCCTGACACTGAAACTAGCCCATCCCAAGTGTATGTGTTGTGCCAAAATGATGGACTCTCAGCTATTTGGATCTTAAGCACTTGAGTGGTCTTGGAACACTGCTTGCAACCCCTCTTGATAGTACGGTTTTTCCTCGACTCAAAAGAAAATTCAAAAGAATTTCAAATAAACTCCAAATCGCTTCGCCGTTTTGCATCATGTCTTTGTGGGGGTCTCCATGCACCACACCAAGCAACCTGGGACTAATTCTCTGCACAATTCTTGATAAACTTATTAGTCCCTTAACCGCTTTGTCATTAATCCACCAAAACCCACTTAGGGGTTAGATGCACTTTCAATCATTATCCTCCATGTTATTTATTGTTTTAAGTATCCTTTCACACTCAAGGAGAAAGCTTTTAACACTATATTGCACTATCACATTGTCTTTGAACAACGAGTTTGCCCCCTTGCTTCTTGATGTGCTACATATGAATGGGCACACATCATTTTTATAGTACACTGGCACAAATCTATCTCTTGTCTCCCACATGATCTGAAAATACTTCACATGCTGCACTTCATGTTGCCGAATCATTCCTTGCCATAGCTGCCCAAATTCACCAATTGTTATTGAGTTTTTCAATATATCCTCAAAATCTAGAAACAAATCTTTTTTGTAGCAAAAGCTCTTGCTGCTTTGGTCAGAGCTTTACTCTCAATGTGATAAAAACAATTCCTATGCGCAGCCCCTTAGAATACTTTTGCTATAGCTACCCTCATAGCTCCATCTTGGTTTGTTATCACAGTCACCGGCGTTTTGTTATTCATAGCCTTTAGGAAAGTTTCAAAGACCCAAGTGAAGGTTTCTGTAGTCTCATTGCACAGGAAAGCAAAACCAAAGTAGCAGCTGTTGCCATGACCAGTAATACCCACAAATGGAGCAAACGGGAGGTTATACTTGTTTGCCATGTATGTTGTATCAAATGACATACAATCTCCAAAGTCTTCATAATACTCTCTGCACTTTGAATTAGCCCAGAACATGCTTCTAACTTTTCCATCTTCTGCCAAATCAAAAGAATAGAAGAACCCAGAATCTTCATTTTGTTTTTTCTCAAAATACTTCAGAACTTGCATCATGTCATTTGTAGATGTTTCTCTTCTTATTGCAGTTCTTAAATTGCTGACATCTTTTTTGGTAAATGGCAGGGCTGTTAGACCACCTCTAAGGAAGCTAAGTATAGCTATCATCTTCCTTGTAAGTATGTTACAGCTATTCAATGTTCTAATCAGCATTTTCTCCTCATTTGACATATATTTGTGTGATCGAAAAAATCTTGTCTCGTTTGATTTGCTCATTTCATGATTGTGTTCCAATGTCAATGTTTTCACACACCATTTTCCACTCCTTAGCTTGAGCACCATCTACGCAAGGCAGCCTGTTTGTTTTATAACATTCCTTTGCCTCTCAAACACTGCTGGTTCTGCATCAGACTCGGCCCCTTGCTTTTTCTGAACTGGCTTCCTTTGCTTATTGCATTTCAGTGTAACCCCTATCTTCTCATTGTTCTTTTTCTTGCTTATTGTATGACGTATATCTGCAACAACTGCTAAGAAGCCCGCCAAATATGCATAGAAGTTGTAGAAGTGGCGGGCATTTTCCTCACTGTCAAACTCCATGCCTGCATACGGTATGTATTTGGCTTCAATTTCTGTGTCAGCACTTTGAGCATCTGTTTTAGTACCTCGGTCAGCAGCAGTTAACTCTTGTTCTAGGAATATCTCAATATCCTATTCTGTTAGAAGCTCATCACTATCAATAACACTCGCTTCAGCCTGCTCTTCATCAATAGTGGACTTACTACTAGCATGTGATTTTTGTGTTTCATTCATATCTCTTGGCTCCACTTCTGTGGACTACATTTTTTTTGTTATCAACTAACAGTATATAATTCATATTAAATAATAACATGTCATTTTTAGGTTACCTCATCCATGCAAACCAAATTTTTTTTTAAATCAGTATATATGCATAAAGGCAATGATTACCTCTGTTTGGTTGTAACCTTCTAGTGAGTTGCCATCATCTGGGTTCTGGATATAGTTTTCATCAAATGCTCTCGGATTTTTGTCCTGATTTTTGATCAAGAAAATATTCATATAGTCAAAATTCAGCAAATATTTTTTTTCTACAATGTCCCTTTTTTTCGTTTGCCCTATACTTGCACACCATCAGCATGGATCTGAAATTGTCCCCTCCATTGTACAAACCAATCAACATCATGTTCCTACATTTGCATATTTTGAAATTCAGATTTTTTTTTCTATATATATATTTCAGCATTTGTATCATATTATGGTTTTAGCTACTAATTTATTTATTTATATATAATTATCCATAGCTTTTTTTTTGTACCTGTCCATATTTGTCATTTTGCAACTCTTGTTCCATAGTGTCCTGTTGAAAGACATCTTCTTTTCTATTAGTTGTCATGACCATTGAATTTTGCAAAAAAACAATGCACACTATGTGAATTGTAGTTGTTTGTTTTGAAATTTTTTTTTTACTTTCACTACAGATGATTATACATATCAATAGAGATGATTTTTATTATACATAACACCTGAAATTGGAACATATCTCTTGGTCCAGCAACATTTGCTTCGCTCCTTCCAGCTATAGCATGGTGCATGAGTGTAGTAAAAACACCAGGTAATACCTGCATGTAAAAATTGTAATGCAATCTTTCATTTTTCTAAATATTTGCACTTTTCAAATAATAATTAATCAATTTTTGCTTTTTTTCTGTTTGCTTACAATTAAATCTTCATTCTGTGTTAGAGTTGACATTTCAGGAGCTTGAGCATAGTAGTTATGAACCTGACAGGATATATTAATTAAATTTAATATTTCTGTACACTATAAGAAATGAAGTACAGTTTATTATTGGAGAAAACATGCTTACGATCGGGTCATTTCTCATTAATGAGAACTCATCATATAGATTACCCACATGACCATTAATATCTCATAAATTGTTTGACTGGTCACATTTTGTATTCCCTGAAATATGCAATAGTTTTGTAAGTTCAATAAAACATTTCATTTTTGTTTGTTTTGTCAGAAATTGTCTGAATTAAACGTTGAACTATAAGACTACTAAGAAACTATGAATTAGAATTAAACCTCTACTGATGAACCATTTCTATCCAGTTTGTATTTTTGTCTGTTTTGTCAGAAATTGTCCAAATTAAACGTTGAACTATAAGACTACTAAAAAACTATGAAGTAGAATTAAACCTCTACTGATGAACCATTTCAATAGCACGGGTGATGTCTTGCCATGCAACACGATCATGGAAGTAATGAAAACGAAGTACCAGTTCTCTTATGTACTGTGAGTATTTGTAGATTTTTGTCATTGAGCAGGTACTAATGATGTTATCTAGTTCATTTAAGAAATAAATGAGCATTTTCAAGGTCTCTTTGTGCTGCATCGCTGGTCTAATAGCTAGTTGTAGAAAGCATGCATGTTCACTGTTTAGGTAGCTAGCTAAATTAATAGTTATGTGAGAAATTTTTTTTCTCACCCCAGTTAGCTAGCTAATGATGGTAGCTAACTACTCAGCTTCCCAAGCCATTACATTAAATTTAAACTTTGTAATTTTGTTAGTTTTTCCAGCTATATAACTCCACATAGTATTGTTAGCTTGAACTTTTTTAGGTGATTTTTACCTAAGTAGGCCAGGATGGTTCTGGCCTACTCAGGTAAGAATTATCTAGAAAAATTGAGGCTAATGATACTTGGATATACAAGTAACTAATTAGATTTGTTACAATCTAGGAGGGAGCTTAGTTTTATTAGCAAAATTTCATTTCACAATAACGGTCTTTCTCTTTCAATATCTTCTTGGAAATAAGTAGATCTAGATATATCTTAACTTATATAACTGTAGACTTCTCTTAATGGTTCAGAGACATCTACTTATTTCAATCAGTTTTGTTAGCTACATAATTCCACTTATTTTTGTCACAAAAGTAGTTCACAAGTTCATAAATATGCAGAAAGTTTAGAGAAAACCAAAGTTATGTCTTCTACTAGAAATTTCAGGTAATAGATAGGTTAGGTACTAGAAGTCAATTTCTTAGTTTGGTCACATACTCAGTTCTATTAAAATTTTAGCTAGCAGTATTTTGGCTAGGTACTTCTAATTCTTAATTTACTTGTATACCTAGTTTTGTCAAAATTTTAGCTAGCAGTATTAAATTTTCAAAGTGCCTAAGCTTTGTTACAGAAATGCAGCCTAGTTTTGTTATCAAATATCAGCCTGTACATGTTAGTTTTGAGCGCACCAATTTTGTTATCAAAATTCAGCAAATTTAAAGTGAGATATTATTAACTGACAAAAATAAGTGGAATTATGTAGCTGGTGATTTGTCTATTATTTACTGGGAATTAAGTTTCAAGTGATTTTTGAGTACTATCTCTGTGATTTCTTGCTTTCAAAATAGTGATTGAGTACATTATTTTCCTAATAAATAGCTATCTAAGTTAGTTTTGTCTTCTAGTAAAATAATACCTAGTTTTACCTCTACCAGGAAAGCGATAGCCTAAAATTGTGCTATCTGCAAGTTTTAGGTCTGTTTTGTCTGAGAAAAAGCAGCTACTAAACTACTACATGGTCTTTTTTTTAGAGACCTTAGTAGTTTTCCAGGAGGGATTATTGATTGCTAGAGATTGCAACTAGGAGGAATTTTTAGGAGGGATTTACAAGTTCATAAATGCCCAGAAGTTTAGCGAGAAAACCAGAGTTATGTCCTCTAATAGATATACATGGGGGTTGTGATTTGTCAGTTTTGGTAGCAAATTTCTTCATTACATAAGCAAATCAGGGGTAATGGGGTGTTATACTGTCTGAACTTATCATTGTGTGTGCCTAGATCTGTTTTATCTGTTTTATAGATGAACTTTTTGAGAGCTTTTTTGATGATTAGGTGATGCAAGTTCAGTTCAGGATGTGCCTGAATCTAATGAACACTTGCACAGATGAGCTGTTTTGATGGTTAGATAATGCATGCTCACTTCAGGATGCTTTGTTTATTTTAGAGTCCTTAGTACTTTACTAGGAGGGATTATTTGATCGCTGGAGGGGGGGGGATGCGGATTGATGATTCATTCTTTAGGCTAGTGTTTTTTCTCTTCTGTAGCAATAGATAAGAAAGGTCTAGGGCCTAGGCTCACAAATTAGGGGGGCTACTTAGGTTCAAAACTGAAATAAGCCAAGGTCTTTAAAGTTTTTAATATCTATAAAGATGATTTACTTAATGTGGATATCCTAAACGTTTGCGTGTGCTTACCAGTTTTGAGATTTTGTGAGGTGGGAGCCACAAGGAAGGCATGCAAGAACTGTACTTGTGGCAGGGCTGAGGCTAAGCAGAAGGTGAAGCTAAGTCTCACATCAGAACAGATTGATAATTTCAGTTAGCTTGTGCCTTGGTTAGTTCGTCAATATTTTTGTTATCACTGAGTTTGATCACTTGTGTATTCAAAAATTTATAGCAGTTCTAAACATATCAGTTCTAAACCTAGTTCTAAACCTGAAGATAGTTTTGCCATGGCTAGTCATTTTTTTAGGTTGAGGTACTAAATTAACCTTACATCTAAAATTCACCAATTGCATAGGACATAGCAGATAAAAGCTACTACCCCTTTTTTCAGGAAGCAGGTGATATCTAAGCAAAAATAACACTTCCTTCAGGCTTTTTGTGGTGATATCCTTTGTGCTACAGGTACATACTCAACTTTCTAATTCTTCTTGGTTTTTTCTTTTTGTTCGAGTCTATTCTTAACTATATTTCTAGGTTTTTTTCTAGGTTGAGGTCTTTTTCTCATTGGTTCAGAAAGACTCTACTGCCACTGTTTCTCCATGGGACAGAGAGAACATGAATGCCTCTAAAGTCAGGTTTGTCTTCTGGACTCTAAAGTCAGGTTTGTCTTCTGGACTTAGCAAGTAGTATGTTAGTCTATGCTTTTTCTGTGTGCGGTGATTTCTTCATGAATTAGACTAAACTAGTTACTATATGCAGACTTCATGAATCAAACAGACTATATGCAGCACACAAGAGATTGCACAAATCTAACATAAAAAAACTCAAGATAGGAGGGGGGTGGTAGGGTTTTTGGGTGTGAATTCAAAGCTCAGATCTTACAATCAAAGAAGAACCAAAAATTTTCTATAATTGAACAAAAACAAAGAGGATGAGAGGCAAGCAATTTGTAACATCTGTTTATTCATACCTACGTATGCATCAAATATCATTATTGATTCATCCCCTCCTTCCTCTTGGTTCATCTTTATTTCTTCATCCATGGATTTTTTTTCTTCTTGCTGATCTATCCAGATCGATCTGTGCGCTGCCAATGTCACCTGCCCATGCTTTTTTTGGCTGGCGATGGGGTGGTGGGGACTGGAGCATATAAAAGGTGCGTGGCTGGGCAAATCTGGCCTGCATAGAAAACGTTTGCTGGGCTTGCTCTGTTTTTAATTTGTTTTGATGCATAACCGTTAGCTTTGATGGGCTTTTATAAGTGTTAACGGGCAAAGCCCACATTCTGAACTGAACTGAAAAATGTTTGTGGCTTTGATGGGCTTTTATTTGTGTCAATAAGCAAAGATCCCAGAATTTTTTTTATTTTTATATTTATTTAATAAAATATTTACAAAACTACATTTTCATTTCAAAACTTTACAAAAATATACTCCTGCCGCCCTCTGGGAGGGCGGTATATCTGAAATCGCCCTCCCAAAGGGCGATATGATGACGTGGCTGACGGCCGTTGGCCGGCGGCCCACGGCCGTCAGCCATTTTGCAGGCGGCCCCCCCGGCCACACAAAAACCGCCCTCTCAGAGGCGGCAAGGGGGCCGCCTGCAAATGCCGGCCGGGCAAATGGCCGACCACGGGTCGGCCATTTTGCAGCCGGCCCCCTTGCCGCCCTCTCAGAGGGCGGTTTTTGGGTGGCCGAGGGGCCGCCTGCAAAGCTTGTCCGAACGGTCCGGACTGGCTGCTTTGCAGGCGGCCCCAGAATACTGTCCGGACGGTCCGCACTATATATGGACGGTCCGAACTGTACAAATTGCTTCACAGTATATTGTCCGGACCATCGTCATCCTGTTCGGATGGACCGCACTGTACAAAGTGTTGTTTTGCATTATATAGTCCGGACCATCCTCATCCTGTCCGGACAGGCATATCTGTGGCGACAAGGAAGAGAAAGTATCCACGCTGCACACAGTAGTTACATCTCTACTTGGTTATCTGTTTAAAATTCCCTAAGGCATGTAATAACGATAAGTAGAAACGTTTGATGTGCCGTTTGTACTCTTTGTATGGATAATTTCATTATGTTCGTATGCAATTAACATATGTTCGGTTGTCACCGCTCAGAATGTACTTTCGCCGTAAAATTGAAACTGAAAAATTCATGTTTTTGATAAGTTTCGTCACAAACATAGATCGTAATCAATCGACGAGCGTAAATAAAGTAAAGGGGTTTCTTCAGTATACGTAGAATTAATAAAACATGATATATGTCACGCCCTAAAAATCACTTTAATTAAAAATTGTTTTTGGGGTAAATTGAAATACAAGAATACGCTAAAAAAAAATTGTTTGAGAAACGCGTTTGAATAAAATTTTGAAATTTTCAATATTAAAAATCCCAAGTTTAAATTTTAAATAAATGCCTGGACGCTTTTATATTCCTGGGGTTTTGGTCGGAATATTTTAAGCGTTTAAGTATTTATGATGATAAAACTCTATGTGTTTCGTGGTGGTATTTATTTCTGGTAAATTCTCCACGATTTAATAAACTCTCTGAAATTTCCTTGGAATTTTCGGAGCTCCAGAATTAATTTTAATAGGACAAAGATCATTTCTATAATTAGATAAATCTATAATAAAATCCCTATCTTTTCTCCTATCCGGGTCATTTCGGTTCAGTCCTTTGAACTCTCCCCGTTCATCGTGAACTCTGACATCCTTTGTCTTCTAGGGTTTCATGTCGCTCCCGGAACCCTAAAACCTCCTCAACGTTCCAATTCTCAAAATACACCGATATTTCAATCGATCGCATGTTTCCTAAACTATTTCCTCCTTCGTCCTCGACTCCCAAAATATTCCCCATATTTTGGAAGTTTATTTATTCCGTTTCCCAAACTCCGTAAAATATATTCATCGAATATCCTAATTCTTCGGTCGACACAAAATATCCTCCATTTTCCCCAAGTTCCTAACTCCGTATATAGTCCCAATTTTTCCTGATTCTGGAATACTCCCGCTGACTCCTTCCAATATTCTCAAAATTCCCGAAATATTCTTATGCTTTGGGAGTTCCAAAAATTCCGGCGAATTTCCTTGATTCCGAAAAAAATATTTCAGTCCCAAAGGTGTTTCGACGCTTTTGATTTTCCATATATATATATATACGCCAACATTCGCGACCCACCAAAATTCCAAACAATCTCCCCCCCCAATTTTCGATATTCCTAATACTTCTTGAAATTCTGAATTTAAATTCTAAATTTAGAATTCCAGAAAAATCCCCAAAATCCCCACCTTTTCTCTTTTCTTTATTTTTCTTCCAATCCTCCATCTGTCCTTTTATTTTTCTCAAAGTCTGTTTCCTCCCTCTTGTTCATCTCTTCCGTTTCTCTCTCTGCTCAGGCCTGTAGCAAACCGAGCCGCCGCCGTCGCCTGTGCCGCCCCGGCCCTCGGCCTCGCTCGCCCGGCTGTGCCGCCCCGGCCTGCGCCAGCCCGCGCCGCCCCGGCCTCCGCGCCGAACTCGCCCGCCGAGTGCCGCCCCGGACTCGGTCCGCTGCCCCGCAACTGCTTGCCGCCGCGTTTTTCGGCACGTCGCGCCACACGCCCCCACGACGCCGCCATAACCGCGCGAGCCGATGTCGCCATCCACTTCCCCACTCCCTCTCCTGTTTTTCCCTCAAAGCCGCCGTCGCCTGTGCCTCCTCGCCACACGCAGCGTCGCCGGCTCTCTGCCGCGCCGCTTCCTGCCCCTGCACGCCGAAGCCGCCGCCCTGCTCCTCGCCCCGGCCGTCACGCCGGTGCGCCGTCGCCTGCGCCTCCTCCCTGCCGTCGCCGCCGCCCCTCTGCTGCTCCCGTCGCCTGCCTCGGCCGGCCGCGCTCCAGTCGTCACCGCCGGCGTCTACAGCCCTTTGGGCCGTGCTGCCGCCGCCCGGCTCTGCCCCGAGCCACCGTTGCCGTCGCCTGCTCTCCAACTGACGGTCTCTGCGTCGTCAACCTCGTCGTCGTCTTCTGCGCCTCCAGCCGCCGCCTCCGCTGCTCCTCACCCGGCCACCACGGCCCGTAGCCATCGAAGGTCATCGTCGCTGCCGTCGGCGTCGTCGTTTTCGCCCGCCGCTGGTGAGCACCACGCCTCCCTGCCTGCCCTCCCTTTTGTTGGTTGTCGCCGTTGTCGTTTGTCCCGGTGCCCAACTCCTCTTCCCCGTCGCTGTCTTGTCACCGTCATCGCTGCATCCTTCCTGTCGCGCTACCACCGCCCCCGCCTCAGACCATCGCCGCCGTCGTCCTGTTCCCCCGGCCGTCGCCGGATGACATCGTCCTCAGTGCCACGCCGCCGCTGGTGAGCCACGGCCGAAGTTCCTCCCCTGCTCCTCCTCCTAGTCGTCGTCGTCTTTTCTCCGCCGGCTTCGCCGCCTGCCACCGCTGGACCAGCGTCGCCGCCTCTCTTCCCATCCGTCGTCGCTGCCGTCCACATCCAGCGCTACCGCCCCATCTCCTGCACGCGTCGCCCTCGCCCCGAGCGCCTGCCGCACCGCCCAACAGCCCGCCGCCGGTGAGCACTCCTTCGGTGTCGGTCCCTGTCTTCCTTCCCTAATCCACCAGCCGTCGCCGGGTCTCGCCGTCCTCAGCACTGGCACCTCTGTCCTTTCCCCATCGCCGTCGTCGGCATTACCGTTGCCATCTACACCCGCACCTGTTCCCCTCCCCTAATTCGGCGGCCGTCCATCGTCGCCATCCTCCTCCGCTGCACTGCGTCGCCGTCTTGAGCCGTCGTCGTCGTCATCGCATTTCTCGTCTCTCCTCGGTCTCGGCTCGCCGACACATCGCTACCGTGCCATCGTCAATCGCTACCGTCGTCGTCGCTCTCCCCGGCCGCTGCGCTGGCGTGTCTCCTGTGCTGCGCCTTAGACGGCCGAGCTCGTTTTGGCCCCTCGGCGTGTCACTGTTGCATAGACCCTAGCGTCTCCCCCTCCCTTGTGATCCCGGCGTATATGTCTCCAAATCATTCAATCTTCATAAACCGTTGATCGGATCTCATCCGTCCGATCCTTTCGAGTCCAATTTGGGTCATTGGACCTCCCTAAATCCAATCACCTCCACACGTCTAAATTCAATCGTCACGTCAATCCTAGCCAGACCATCTCGTCTGCCACCTCAGCCCTGATCTCCTCGCCATCGATCTACCTCATCACCATCTCACCTTTCGTGCCACATCGGCATCCACCTCAGTCATGACATCGTTTCCTTGTCCGTGAGGCAAACACATCAGTCCAGTCCACCGCCTCACCTTTTCCCCTCTATGAACCTAGTCCACAGGATCTGTGTCCATGACAGTAGGCCTCACTCTCTTTCTCCAGTGCCAAAAATAATTCTTTTAGTGTAATCCCGAGAGAATATTCTTGAGAATATTCTTTTCCAATCCATTTCGGATGTATTCCGAATTCAATCTTCCAAAAGCCATATCTTTCCCGTCCGAACTCTGAATTGACCCGTTCTTCTTCCTAATTTCATCTAAAATTATAATCTACTTGTTTGTATAATTTTTATGTACTGTTTATTTGGAGTTTCTTAGGCTTTTTTTTTATCGTTTTGCGTGTAGTATACCGTAATCGCTGTTTCGGAGGACCGCGGAGTCTACGGAAGAGTTCGGAAAGAGCGATCGAAGATGTTTGGTTGCAAGGCAAGTCACACATTCATCCTTGAGCATGTTGAACCTACTTTGTGAAATATTTTACGATTTATAAATAAATTGCATGTTTTGCCAATTACATGGAATATGGAATAACCTATCCACATACCTGAGACCCGGTTCATTTGTTATCCATTCTTTGATAACCTTGGGTGATAATTTGACTAGCTTAGGTCTCATTGGAGGACCTGGCTAGAGATAGGACCTGCTTAGCCATGCTTAGCAACATAGCTCACCTGGGAATTAAATATTAACTTTTTATATGATTCGACTCAATGTCGGAAAAATGGAACCTTGGATAGGCTGTTGTTAAATTCCAAAAATTTTGACCCTAAATGGTGGGCTGTGGGTGTATGGTTTTGCTTGTCACACCCATGGCAATTAAGGACCGGTTCGCAGGAACCACTTGGGCAACTTCCCGTACTTGCCACAAGCCAGCGTGGGCAACGGCTGGGCTTGAAGCGTTTCTTCTCCCTCTCCTAGGCACCGAAGAAGAGGGTGGGCGTGATGGAGTTGGGTCGGCCCGGGGTAGGGTTGATCGGCTGCCGGATTCACCGTGGCGCAAGGGGGGTAGCCTGGCCAATATGGCGTGCCCTGTCGGCAGGTGCAACCTCAGCGTGGTGTGGATGGTTAGGGAGGGGTTGCGTGAACGGTCCTGTCACAGCCTCGCACGGGACATCGTGGTGATGTACTGGCACACGGGAACGTGTGTGGGGGCTGTGTCTTGTGGGTACAGTTGTACACCTCTGATCAGAGTAAAACTATTCGAATAGCCGCGCCCGCGGTAATGGGCACATTGGCCAAGACTCACCGTGATTAGTCTCACCCTAGATAATTAATCTGGTTTTATCAAACTGGTGTTGTGGAAGGTGTGTGTCCGGTCGGCGTGGTTGAGCTGACCGGGGGTGACCGGTTAGCGTGGTGTAACGCTAGTCGGTGGAGACTGGTGAGTGTGGTTTAACTCTCATCAGTTTCGCCTGGTGGTCGTGGTGTAACTTCCATCAGCGCGACCTGGTCAACGTGGTTTAGCGTTGGTCGGGAAAAGCTGGTCAGCGTGATACGTTGTCCGGTGGTGACTGGTTAACGTGGTGTAGCGTTAATCAGTGGAGTCCGGGTAACGTGGTGTAACGGTACCCGGAGGTGTCTAGTGAACGTGGCGTAGCGTTCATCAGTGGAGACTGATTGACGTGGTGTAGCGTCAATTAGTTGGGAATGGTTGGGCCTGATTAACGTGGTGTAACGTTAATCGGTGGAAAATTAATCTTGTTAAATTAATCAACCTTTTACTGTTTACGAACTACTACTGTTTACAACTGCTTTTACGCAAATGAGCCACCAGCCTCCCATTGAAATCCCGTGCACAAATGCATCATTGGTGTGGCTTGTTGAGTACGGTGGGTGGTACTCAGCCTTGCTCTTTCCCCCTTTTCAGAAGTGTGGACCTTGGCTTATATCCCAGTTGAGCTTGCCTGTGGCGTGGAGCTGAAGTCACGCTAGTTTCGCCTTTCCGCTGCTGTTTTCTTCCGTGTGAGGACTAAGTGCCTCTTCTGTAAGTATTTACGCTTTATTTATGTTTGGAACTGTTTATTGATTTGTCGTTTTGTGTACCCTGGCTTGATTCCTGGACAGGGATTTTAATACACAAAATAGTCTGGAAATTGGCTAAATTTCTGGGCGTGACAATATACAACAGACAAACTATCACTGATGCAACGTACTATGGACCCTGACCGTAACCTCTAGCCCTCTTTGTCTTCCTACCCTGCGCTCGCACCTGCCCCTGGGAGTACGTCAGCCGGTCTGGTGGTACGGCACGGCCAGCACGGGTCATCTGCACGGGTGTGGCAGCTGGGGGGTCCTGTGTCTGTGGTGGCGGAGCTCCTTCGAGCTGCGAGGCTGGTAGTATCTCCTGGATCTCCTCGCCCGAGTCCTCCAAGTCGTCCCCCTTGAAAGGATCCGGTGCCCAACCGCTGCCGCGTGCGGCCTGTGTGGAGGAGCCAGCGCCAGCAAACATCCCCGGTGCTGTAGAGTGGAACCATGTACACCAAAATATTGATAATTGCAAATCAAAATTTGGTAAGGCAAAAATAAAGTTTGATATAACCTGAAGGACCTCCTGTGGTGGCCCGAGGGGCAGTTGTCACGCCCACGCCCTGCGTGGAAGAGCCAGCACCAGCAAACATCGCCGGCGCTGTAGAGTAGAACCATGTAGACCAAAATATTGATAATTGCAAATCAAAATTTTGCAAGGCAAAAATAAACTTTGATATAACCTGAAGGACCTCCTGTGGTGGCCCGAGGGGCAGTTGTCATGCCCAGCTACGTGTGTGGTCGTCTGTGGTACACTCCATGCGTCGATGTGCTAGCTCCAGAGGGATGTAGGTACGGTGTAGCGAAAGCTGCAGGGAAGCATATTGATGTACAACAGTACATGTCATAGAAGGAAACATGTTATGAACCGATGGTTAGTCCAATTTACCTCTGGAGGGGCCAGATGGCTGACTGGAACCCTGCAGTCGCACTCCTGCTCCTGCTCCTGTTCCTGCTGGCCGCGGCTGTTGCTGCTATACAACTACGGGAGGTACCGCATCGACCGCACGACAAGTGAGCGCACGAATCACTGTGAGCATCGCCTGACGAATCCTGCCGAAGGTCGTCCTCTGCTCATCGGCATTCAGCACAATCCCACTGTCCAATCGTCCGAACGCCGCGTTTACATCAGCCTGAACCTGTCGCGCTGCGTCGGCCTATTTCAGATGTGACGTGAACATGTGTTAGAACTGTGGACACGTACAAAGGAAATAGCAAAGTGCAAAGATAATGTGACGTACCGCGCAGAAGTAGTCCTGGTCACGGTGTCTAGGATACGTGTCCGTCGTAGCGGCGACGTGTGGCTGTGGATCATCTGGGGTGAACGTTACGCGTGTGTGGGTACGGGTCTGGTACCACGTGAGGTATGCTAGGTAGGCTTCCTCAGTGTGTGCATGTATCTCGTCGACCACCTCCTTCGTCGCCAACACGGTGGGAGTGTGGGAGTCATCTCGCCGCACGGTAGGTGGAACGTGTGGGTCTCCGGTCTCCAGCGATCCACCAGTGCGGCCATAAGTGACCGATCAGCGTCCCATCGCTTGGCGGGGTCTCTCTCGTCCGGTGCGGGCTCGACTAGCCTACACAGCGGAAGAAGTCCAGCCTCACACAATCTGCAGAATATAGCACTGTAATCAATATTGGGGAACATAGATATGCACAAACGATGTGAATGAATATTCGTACAGCTCTTACCTCTCACGGAACCGAGGATCTATCTGTAGGAGGTGACATGAAGGCCGTGGACGGAAGGTGGGTAAGTGGGCACCCTCCACGGCTGACAGGTAAGACCGGTGGGACCGGTCGAGACCTCGGTCCAACAGCTCCTTGTGTGCCTTGAGGTAGAGCACGATGTCTTCGGGCCTTTTTACTTTTGTCTTGCAGATACTTCGTCAGTAGTGTGCCAAAGATAAGATTATTGTCCGTCATTGAGGGCCTAGCTGCTATGAACCGATCTTTGAAGTACTTGGATGTGCCATGCAAGATAAATTCAACTATGCCAACAAGTGGGAGCCCTCGAACACCACGCATCATCCAGTTATAAACCTCTGCCAAATTTGTGGTCATTATGCCAAACCGAGAATCATCCTTGTCATACAACAGTGCCCATTTCTCTTTTGGCTCATTCTCAATCCAATCTGAAAATTTTCTAACTGAGGATGCAGACCTTCTTCTCATATGAGGTCCGTCACTTGATAGAGGTTCAAGAGCTTGTGGAGCCTCATCCCCTCCAATGGTAGCTCTCCTGGACTGCTCATCTGTTAGTTTAGAGGTCAGCTCATCCAACCTCCTCCAAAGCTCATTAAATTTCTTCTCTTGATTCTGGACGCAAAGCCTCTTAAAAAGATCCATAAGATGCTTATTCTTAAATTGTCTGTAGAAATTAGCACCCATATGACGTATGCACCATCTGCTTTGGACATCAGATCACCTTGGTGGGTATCCCTTCTCAACACATCCATATCTCAATTCCTCAATTGCACGCAGCAAGCCGGCGTGACGACGGTCATGTATAAGGCATACGTCTGGTCTCATCCGTACAACTGCAGACTTAACCCTTTCTAGAAACCAATACCAGCTATCAGTGTTCTCACTCTCAACAAAAGCAAAAGCAACTGGTAGAACTTGGTTGTTTCCATCAACTCTAATTGCTGTTAAGATCTGCCCTCTGTACTTTCCGGTCAGAAATGTCCCATCGATGCAGAGGATGGGACGACAATGGACAAATGCCTGAATGCAAGCACCTAATGCAAAGAATACTCGTTGCAACACACTTTTATTACCATGGTGAATTGATGGAAAGGCTTTTAGGTCGTAGCACGTCTCCGGATTCCTCTGAAGAATACAGCCTAACAGACGAGGCAAATTATCATAGGATGCTTCAAATGTGCCAAATCTCATCTCTACAACCTTCTGTTTTGCCCTCCAAGCCTTAGCATAGCTAATTGTGTATTTAAATTTCTCTTCAATATGTCTAACAATTGACCTTGGTTCGTACCCCATATTGTTAATAATATGGGAGTTCATCTCTGTCGCAATAAATGCAGATGTCATGTTTCTGTGATATTTTTCAACACCGGGTAAATAACATGAATGCTCAGTCACGATTGAAACTTGCCAATAATCTTTCCATTTACCCTTGAATGCGTGCACTCACCATGGACACCCATCCTTTATGCACTTTACTTCATAGACCGATTTGCTTGACTTCACGTCTGAGAACTCCCTTTGAAGTGACACGGCCCATTGTTTTACTGCCTCCTTTAAATCCTCTACATGTGCATATTTAGCCCCTTGGATGACCTCATTTTCCTTGTACTCCCATGACACATGATGTCCCTCGGAGATAGAAAGCCTAGAGAAGTCCTGGTTGCTCCATTCTGCAGGCATCATGGTGTCCTCATCAGACGAATCATCCTGCTCTGCTTGCTCGTTTTCAGAATCTTCCCTATCCATTTCTTCGACGATTCTATTGATTTGTTCTCCCTCATCTGCCATACCTGTTGGCTGTCTATCTTTTTCATTCCCTCCTTCATTCCCTTCTTCATTTTCTTCCATTGTTTCGCTATTACCTCCCGCCGTACTTGGACCCTCATCATCTTGCACGGGCATTGCACCAGCAGTGTTTTGTTTCTCATATATCGACACAAGTATGCCCAGTGGCCAACCACGTTGGAATGCATTCTCTACATACCATCTCCAAGTGGCAGTGCAATCCACCGGCATCAGTTCCCAAAAAAAACCTTCAGCTGCACGACTGACTACTACATACAAGGTTATTGCGTTGAGCTCGGGGTTCAATCGAAACCCTCGCATCAGCCAGTTGTACACTGACCCAAAACTTCTCTCAGCTGGTCTATCAATCCCCTTAGCCGTTGAACTAAAATCCGACAGATCTACCCCTTCTGGACCATATCTAACATTCCCTTACCTGTGAAATAACTGAAATATCACCTTATTTGATATTTCTGTTGATGAAAAAATACAATTAAACTAGATACCAATATTTTCCTCACATCTCTACAAAAATTAAATCATCTAACACATTAACTAAAAACCTACAGATCTACGAGTAACAACTTATTTTCATATAGTACTATATACATAACCAGTACAATACTACATCAATTTATGTATAGAAATAGAAATTACAAAGAGATAATAGATTTTACCTGCAGACAAATCAGCAAGCTGACAGAGCTTCGCTGCTTTCGTTCAGGCTCGCTCTCAGTTCTCTCTTCTTTTTTTCTGTAATTTCAGTGAATTTTATGTCATTTTTGGAGTCTGGGAGGGGGTTTTATAGTGCCCGGGCTAAAAACCGCCCTCTGAGAGGGCGGCAAGGGGGCCGCCTGCAAAATGGCCGGCCCGTGGGTCGGCCATTTTGCAGGCGGCCCCCCGGCCACACAAAAACCGCCCTCTCAGTGGGTGACAAGGAGGCCGCCTGCAAATTGGCCGGCCCGTGGGTCGGCCATTTTGCAAGCGGCCCCCCGGCAGAGGGCGGTTTTTGTGTGGCCGGGGGGCCGCCTGCAAAATGGCTGATGGCCGTGGGCCGCTGGCCAACGGCCGTCAGCCACGTCATCATATCGCCCTCTGGGAGGACGATTTCAGATATACCGCCCTTCCAGAGGGCAGCAGGAGTATATTTTTGTAAATTTTTGAAATGAAAATGTAGTTTTATAAATATTTTATTAAATAAATATAAAAATAAAAAAAAATTCAAAGATCCCATCGAACAAAGCTAGGAACGCATGACTCGCGTAGCGCGCGAGGAAGGCATCCGGATCGCGATGTGTTTGCATCGTGTGGTCACAAAAATCCGGCTGAAAACAACAAAATTTTTCAGCTGTGTGTCACATAGACAGTCCTTTCTTTAAAATTAAAAATTACTGAGGCCCTCATATCAGTACCCTTTCTCTTCTTCTTCCTCCCCTCCTTCTTCCCTTCCTCCCTAACGCTCTCTCTCCCGAAGAGCTCAGTGACAGTAATGGAATGAATGACTCAACTGCTTGTATTGATTTCAGAGAGTTACATATATAGGCCACTCACAGCCTTTCACATTCTACTCAACCGGGATGCGAGGAGTCTAACTCATAGCCTTACATATTCCACTCAACCGGGATACGAGGAGTCTAACACCCCCCCCTTCCCCGCAATCACAACAGGGAGTGAATAAACGTTGAGACTGGAACGAAACTCGGTGAAAACCGGCGTTGGTAGACCCTTGGTGAAGATGTCAGCATATTGAGAGGATGTGGGCACGTGGAGAACCCGCACAGCGCCGACGGCAACCTTCTCACGGACAAAGTGGAGATCGATCTCAACATGCTTCGTCCGTTGATGTTGGACGGGGTTGGAGGAGAGGTATACTGTGCTGACATTGTCGCAATACACCAGAGTGGCCCTGGGCGGAGGAGAGTGAAGCTCCTGAAGAAGCTGGCGGAGCCAGGTAACCTCAGCAACTGCGTTGGCGACTGCGCGGTATTCAGCCTCGGCACTGGAGCGGGAGACCGTGTTTTGGCGTTTGGATGACCAAGACACCAGGTTGTCGCCGAGGAAGACAGCATAGCCGGAGGTAGACCGACGGGTGTCTGGACAGCCAGCCCAGTCGACGTCAGAGTAGACTGTGAGGTTGGCGGCAGTAGAACGCTGAATGTGCAGGCCCAAGTCCAAGGTTCCCCGAACATATCGTAGGATCCGTTTGAGAGCACTAAGATGGGGCTCTCAAGGATCGTGCATGTGAAGGCAGATCTGCTGCACGGCATAGGAGATGTCAGGGCAGGTGAAGGTGAGATACTGTAGAGCTCTGGCGAGACTGCGAAAATTAGTCGGATCAGCAACAGGGGCACCTTCACTGGTTGAGAGTTTAGCACAAGTGTCCACTGGTGTGTTGCAAGGCTTGCAATCTGTCATGCCGGCGCGATTCAGGATGTCAAGACAATATTGCCGTTGACTAAGGAGCAACCCAGAGGACTACCGAGACACACTGATTCCGAGAAAGTGATGTAGTACCCCGAGATCCGTCATAGAGAACTCAGACTGAAGTGACGAGATAGTCCACTGAAGAAGACGGCTGGAGGAGGTAGTGAGAACAATATCATCAACATAGAGCAGCAAATAAACCGTGTCAGTGCCCCGATGAAGGATGAAGAGTGAGTTGTCAGACTTGGCCTCAATAAACCCAAGAGACGTCAGAAATGAAGCAAAGCGACTGTACCAAGCTCACGGTGCCTGCTTCAAGCCATACAAAGATTTGTTGAGATGACACACCATGTCAGGCCGGGAGGAATCAACGAAACCTGGCGGCTGTATGCAGTAGACAGTCTCTTGGAGCGTGCCGTGGAGGAACGCATTCTTCACATCCAGCTGATGAACCGACCAATCGTGAGAGACCGCCAAGCTGAGGACGGTGCGAACAGTGGCAGGCTTCACAACAGGGCTGAAGGTCTTGTCGTAGTCGATGCCGGGGCGTTGGGTGAAGCCACGCAAAACCCAACGAGCTTTGTAGCGGTCGAGGGAGCCGTCAGGGTGGAACTTGTGCTTGAAGATCCACTTGCCGGTGACGATGTTGGCGTTGGAGGGACGTGGGACGAGATCCCACGTTCGGTTGGCGAGAAGAGCGTTGAACTCTTCTTCCATCGCTGTCCGCCAGTTCGGGTCAGCCAAGGCGGCCCGATAGGTGCGAGGAACCGGTGAGAGAGGAGTGGCGTGGAGGTTCAGCCGAGTGACACCCTTGCGGATACCATCCTTGCCACGAGTCGTCATAGCATGCTCGTTGACGACTAGAGATGTGCCGAGTTGAAGAAACCGAGGAGCCGGGCCACCGTGGCGCGCTGTGCGCGGGCGCGTTGGCACAGCGGCATGGGGTGCCAAGGCAGGTAGGCGCGGTGGCGGGCCGTCGACCTGCCTAGGCGTATGGGCTGCCGGATGGCCCGTGGCGGTGGAGAGAGTCGGCGAGGCCGCTCCGACTGAAGCCGGGCCGGAAGGCGGCGAGGCCCACCCAGTCGAATGGGTGGAGGCCATGGTGGGGGTCGGCAAGACAGGCGGCCCACCAGGAGGAGACGGCGGCCCAGCGGACGAAGAGGGAGCCCCGTCTTGAGGAGGCACATGTCCAGTGGGCAACGGCGTGGTAGGAGCAGGACGGCCGGAACCGATGGGTACCTGTATAGGTGCCGAAAAATCCTCCAAAAAACTGAGATCATCAGTAGAAGAGTTAGTGGCGATCTCGGCAAAAGGAAACGAATGCTCATCAAACACAACATGCCTCGAAATAATAATCCGGTTAGTAACATGATCAAGACACCGGTACCCTTTGTGGTGGAGAGGATAGCCAAGAAAAATACACATCGTGGAGCGGGGCGCAAGTTTGTGTGGGGTGGTGGCAGAGAGGTTGGGGTAGCATTTGCAGCCAAAAGCGCGAAGATGTGTGTAGGTGAGGTGAGCTCCATGTAAGGCGAAAAAAGGTGTGTGGTGAGCAAGGGTTTTGGTGGGGTGTCGATTAATGAGGTGTGCGGCTGTGTGAAGAGCTTCGACCCAAAAGGTGCCAGGTAAACTGGCCTGAAAAAGGAGAGAACGGACAATGTTGTTGAGGGAACGAAGAATACGCTCAGCCTTGCCATTTTGTGGGGAGGTGTGAGGGCATGACATCCTTAAGTGAACACCATTAGTGAGGAAGAAGGTGCATGCGGCGGAGTTATCGAACTCGCGGCCGTTGTCGCATTGGACGTTGCGAATGGTGGTGGCGAACTGAGTTTTAACATAAGCAAAGAAGTGCGACAAAGTGGAAAAGGTGTCGGATTTAAAACGAAGCGGAAAGACCCAAACGAAGTGAGAGCAATCATCCAAAATAGCAAGATAGTATTTGAATCCTGAAACGCTAACGACAGGAGAGGTCCACAAATCACAATGAATTAACTCAAAATTGGCCGAGGCCCTGCTAAAGGAGTTCGTGAAAGGAAGGCGAACATGGCGATCGAGCTGACAAGCATGACACACTCCGGTGAAACCTCCTTTGGAGATGGGGACAACAGTGGCAAGACGAGTGAGCGCGTCGTGGCCAATGTGACCAAGACGGCGGTGCCAAAGGACGGCGGTGGTGTCGGCGGCGAGGGCGGTGGCGGACAAAGGTGGAGGCGAGGCATGACGGAGTGGGTAGAGAGGACCGGAGCTATTGAATCTGGCAATCACGGTCCGGGTTCGAAGGTCCTTCACAGAAAAACCAAAAGGGTCAAACTCAACAGAACACCAATTGTCGAGAACAAAACGACGAACGGAAATAAGGTGCTTAATAATGAGAGGAGAACAAAGAATATCACGAAGTTTGAAAGAACGGTTGTGGTGATGAATGGTGGATTGTCCTATGGAGGCGACAGGGATAGTGGATCCATTACCAACAACTATGTGAGAGGGATTGTTGGGATTGGGAGGGTGGGTGAGGGAAAAGATACCGGCATCGGAGGTCATGTGTGCAGTGGCACCCGTATCCATGTACCATTCATGCGCGACGGGTTGTGGTAGAGTTGTGGTGTTGAAGGAGCCGGCGAGCGATGCTTGATCCCACTGTGTGGAGGCTCCACCAAGCCATCCAGCCGGCGTGGTTGGCGGCGTAGCGACCTGGTGGGGCAGATAGCCCAAGCCGCCAGGAGCTGGGGGCGGCCCAAAGAAGCTGGCCGGCTGCTGCTGTTGAGGGAGTGCAGACGGGCCGCTGAGTGGGCCGGCGAAGGCCGCGCCAGCAAAAGACAGGGCCGTCGGGTGAGGACCGAGGAGACCGCGGCTCACTTGGCCCGGCCACATCTGGATGGTCCCAGCCCAGGGATTGTACGGGGACGGCCACGCCTGGGCCGGGAAGCTAGCGCCGGCCTTGGCGCCACCCGGAGCAGCGGCTTGTTGCTTGCCACCGTTGCCGCTGTTACCGCCACCTCTGCGCCGTCGACGGTTGCCGCCGTGGCCGCCGCCTTGAGAGCCGCTGCCGCTGCCCTGATTCCCGGCGCCATAGCTGGTGGAGTGCGCCGGGTTGGAGGCGCCGCTGGTTTTGGTGCCACCATTGCCGCCAGCCGTGCTGGCGAGGAAGACAGAGGCATCCGAGGTGGGTCGCTTGGCGTAGATCTCCTCGAGATGAAGCTGCGAGCGCACTTCGACAAAGGAAGGGAAAGGACGCTGCATGGGCACGATAGTTTTCAAGTGACCAAATTTATCGGACAAACCGTTGAGCGCCGTGAGGACGAGGGTGCGGTCGCCGACGGGTTCGGCGAGGTCGCCGAGGGAGTCGGCCATGGCCTTCAGCTTGCGGCAGTAGTCAGCGACGGAGAGATCACCTTGGCGAAAGGAATAGAATTCCGCCTGGAGGTTGAGGGCGCGATGTTCGCGGTTGCCGAGGAATTGATGCTCGAGTGACCGCCAGACGTGGCGCGCCGTGGCGTACGGCGTTAGTACTTCTTGGAGGAGGTCATTGGAGATGGTGCCGTAAAGCCAGCCGAGGACGACGCAGTCCATCTGGGCCCAATCGGCGCAGTCGGGGTGGACGTCGTTGGAGAGAACGTGGTCCGTCAAGGCATATTTGCCGAGAGCCACGAGGAAGAGGCCACGCCAGCGAGTGTAGTTGGCAGCTGCAACGTCAAGTGTCACTGGAACGATGGCCTTGACGTTCAGGACGCTCACCGCCTGAGAGTGGAGGGCGGTCAGCGCGTCGGCGTCGAGGGGAGGTGCAACGCAGCGGGGCGCGCCGACCGGTGGTGCAGCGTAGCCGGAAGGGGCCACCGGGGCTTCTGGTGCAGTGCACAGGGAAGCGAAGAGGGCGGCGAGGGCAGCCGGCACTGGCGACGAAGGGGCGAAGGTCGCGGCCGGCGCAGAAGTAGTGTCGGCGTCGGGGGTGCCGTCAGGTGTCGCAGTCGTCGGAGGAGGACCCGCGAGGAAGGAGGAAAGGGCGACACGGGCGGCGCTGGAAGCCTTGACCGCTGCGTCGTTGGCGACAGCGGAGGCAGTCGCGGGGTCGATGATGAGGCCTTCGGGCGGACGGAAGGCGTCGCGAACAGCATCGGCGACGGCCTCGACCACCGAGTCGATCGACGCCTCGGTTGGGAGAGAGGAGGCAGACGACATGGCTGCCGAGAAAAAAATATTTTCGGAGAAAGACAAGGCGGGACCGCCGGGAGGAGGATTCGGCATCGTTAGCCGCCCAGATTCTGCTCTGATACCATGACAGTAATGGAATGAATGACTCAACTGCTTGTATTGATTTCAGAGAGTTACATATATAGGCCACTCACAGCCTTTCACATTCCACTTAATCGGGATGGAGGAGTCAAACTCATATTCCACTCAACCGGGATACGAGGAGTCTAACACTCAGCTCGTGGCACCTGGTGAGCGCGGCCCCCTTGCCCCCCGAGCACGACCGGAGCTGCCCAGAGAGGGAGCTCGGCGGCCATGAAAGAGCAGGGCTTCCACTGGTGCGTGCGCGACGCGGTTACCAGTGGGCCCAATCGAGCGCCCCCGCCGGGAGTAGCAGAGGGGCTCCCCGCCTCTGCTACGGGTCTTCGCCGGCGGGGGCTCGGCCGGGCGGGAGGAAGGAGACCGGCCCGGTGGCGAAGAGGTGCTCCGTGGCGGTGTTGATTCCCGAGCCAGAGGAGTGCCTCCCGCCGGCGCCTCCTCCTCCGCCGCCGTCCCACCGCCGTTGCCGAGGTGGGGCCTCTTCAGCATCCACGCCGGATCGTCCCCGCCTCCACCGTCCCCACCGCCGCTCGACCCTGCCGCGGAAGACGCCCCGCCGTTCATCTCCCCCGCCTCCACCGCCTTCGACTCCATCACCCCCCACAACTCCCCCGTTGGCTTCTCGGGGAAGACGGCGCATGGCTACTCATGGGAAGCGTCGTCGACTTTTTTGGGAGAAGGCGCACGGCTGCTCGAGCGGAGGCAGTATGTGGCAGCTCGGAAAGGAGGTGGCACCTGATGATGACGTCTCGCCGGGAGGGGATGAACGGAGGAGGCGGCGAGTAGCTGTTCCCCACACCGACGAGCCGCCATGCCGATCCCTCGCCGCCGCTGGCCCCGACCAAGTCCCTTGCCGCGCTGCTCCTCACCGGCGTGGTTGGCGTCCTCGCCGGCCTGCAGGCTCTAGGAGAGGAGGGGAGTAGAGAGAGAGAGAGGGGAAGAAAAGGAGAAGAGATGGTTTTTTTTCATGCGGCTGACATGTGGGTTTCATAATTTTTTTAATATTTTTGACATAATTACCACTGAATGTGGTCCCATTATATTTTGTATTTTTTTGCCGGCTGTAATTACACGTAATTACCACGTAGGCGTCATATTACCTAAAAGACCGAGTCAACATGCCACGTTAGCTGAAACTACTCATAATACTGATCAAGGGACTTTATTTGTATCGGTTTTAAAAGTTGGAGGATAATCTATACTCGATTTTACGGTTGAGAGACATGATTGAAACTCAACTCATAGTTGAGGAATATAAAATAAATTTTTTCTATTCTGTGGTCATAGACCCATGGTGGTGACTTGGTGGGAAGAGAGGAGAATAACGGGCGATTTGGTTAGATGCCAAAATTAATATTACTAAAAAAAGAATAGATCGCTTTAATAGCTTACTTAGATTATTTTAGCTTCAATTCAACTTCTAGTTTGTCTTTACTTAAAAATTGGCTATACTAAAACTTATTAAAATTTGAAATTGATAAGGTTAATTTTGGTAATCAAACCAGCCGGCTAGGGCAGCGTCGGAGGAAACGACGGGCACGTGTTCTAACCCACCTATGACATACCTGCAAGTCAACACAAGATGATCCTTTTCTTTTTTTCTTTTTTTTTAACTTCCTTTGGTGGTGGACAGGGACTAGCGGTAGATCCGGTGGGTCCGTCAAGGAAGAATGTTTTGCGACTCTTAAGAAGGACGGACGAGGAGCAGAGTCGAGTGGGTCGGCACCCTCGCCAATCGGCCGCAGCGATGTACGTTGCTCGACGCTCCATGACGTGCCCACGGCCACCACCCTCTTTGTCTTCTTTTTCACCTTTTTGTTCACACAAACTGAAGACCGTTACACCACCAGCCAACGTGCGACTGGGCCGGTTCGCGCGGCTCTCCCTGGCAGTGCCGCAACGTGCGACTGTCGGCTTCGCTAACGTCGACGCCATAGCTAACTTAGCCAACGTAAGAAGAAAAGAAACAGATCGATCTCCAACCCAACGTCGACGCCGTAGCCCTCGCCCTCGTCGCCCACCGCGTGCGGCTGTCTTCTCCGGCCGCCATTGCCCCCACCGTCGCCGGTCACCGCCACCCTTGCCGTCATCCCAAGTTGCTCCTTTGCTTTGCCGGTCTGTTCCTTCTTTGCTTTACCATCTACTTCGTTGCCCGACTGATCTGTTATTCTGCAAGCTAATCTGTTCCTGTTCATTGCTGTTGGTGCTGCTTGATCCCTCCCTGCTGCTGTTGCTGCTGCTACTGCTGCCGCCGTAGGTACATGTTGCTGCTGTGCTGCCAATGCCCAGGAAAGGAGACAAAAGAGGGGAAGGAGAGAAGAGGAAGAAGGGGAAATTTGGGAGATTTTTGGTGGATTTCCCTAATTAATCGATTTTGGTCATAACTTAGTGGATGATGCTGCAATGATAATCCCTAGATAGTCCCAAGTTGCTTCTATTTCAAATAGAAATCAATTTTGTTCGTGGTATTTAGGATTTAATTATTTTGACCTGTAGGCTAAAACAATGTTTTGCTATCTGAGATTTATCCATCGAGATTCAAGTCTTGTGGTCTAAATAAAAGTTATAGATTTCTTCATTATCTTTTTAATGCCGCTGGTCTTATTCAATTCCAATAAACGGTTTAGGAGAAACACTAGCAAAAGTACTATTGGCAGGGTCCAAAAGAAGTACAACTTATTGCGTTTCTTAATCTGGGCATAAGAGAAGTGTACTCTGAATTTTCCACTCAACCCGAAAGTTGTAGATAATTTTGTTTAGATATCCAAAGTGTTATCAGTTTGCGAGTTATGCATAAAAAAAGTAGAGGGATGGGTATAACATGTTTTATGTGGGTCAACAGAAATATATGAATTAGAGGTTTTGGTCTTCAGAGATACTCGTGGCATTGATCGTTAGCTTGGAGAATTGTTCTTTAGAGGTTTTACATATAGCTTGCTCCACAGGTGTGAACTGTTCCAGAGTGGAAGGTGCTACGTCGAGTTATCGTCGAGGTTGAGGCAAGTGCATGATGGACTTGTTGATTGTGATGAATGGACGGCTTTGCTCTACTTATTCGTTTCCATTATATATTCGTGTGATTGTTTATGTTTTGATCATGGTTTGGTGCTATTCATGTGTCTCATGTTCATGGTGTTATTCTTATTTGAATACTCTAGATTCTTGTTTTGGTTAAACAATTCATGTTACATGCTAGTCACGGATGTGTTATTATGGTTAAATAATTCACGTTCCATGCGAGTCATGGATGTGCAATTTGGTTCTTTATTTATGTTCCTATGAGGGTAATGTAACGCTCCCGCCCTAGCACCACCTATAGTAATACCATAGAGGAAGCACCGCAGGAGATTAGCGTGAACCAACTCTCACGGAACCGCGATGCCAGTACCAATCCTAGGAAACCTTACTGGTACCCACAATCAACGGAGATGTACCACAGCAGCTACTATATATATATACACAAAACATTCATAAGTTGTGACTTTGGGCAAGCCCTGAGAAGCAACCTGTAAACAGAACGACAGCAGCGGAACGACAGCGCAGCGAGAACCCAATCCACAACCAACGGCTTGGAATTAGGAAAGAAACCCTAATCTTCACTTCAACTTCACTCTTCCTGAATGAGGGGAGAAAAGAAATAAATTGAGTACTTACGTACTCAGCAAGTCATAGAAAATATGAGTTATGCAGGCTATCAAAGATAGGCTGGGGTTTATTTCGTAAACCTTTTCATTTGAAAACATTTTTGAAAACCTAAGTGTGAGGTATCTCTTTGTGACTGGAAAGAGGCTCTCGTCTCGATCCTGTCCGCGAATTGCTTTTCAACAATTCAAGCGGACGAATCAGATTTTAATTGATTTTAGACATTCTTATACCGCCTGTCAGATCACGATAGCAGTTCAGTGGATCTGCTCACAAGCAGCTTCCCACTATATACGCATCTATTATTTTATTTTCAATTTCGTCCATTCCAGGACGTAATCTCATGTTTCCTCTATTATTTTCCTTTCACTTTTGTCCTATCTAGGACATCATCTCATCTCATAATTCATCTCAACGGCTCCTCAAGCCATTCTTAATCTCAACTCAAAACATACACCGCTTCCACTCAGGAAGCCTAAACTATGATGCCATTTGACATCTCGGGTCACACAATCCCGTTTCAGACCACTCAGGTCATCCATTAGCCACTGAGGCCGATTCTGGTAACGATTTCCATACCACAAATCACTTTCGCAAAGCAATAGCAATCAAATCTACGCTAGAGGAATCACCTCACATTCGGCCGTAACCATGGGCACGGCTGTTTGAACAGATTATAGACCTTTGCAAAGAGTATATGTTTTTTCCACATGACGCGAGCTTACTTCCCGCACTCGTCAGTGGGGAAGGTTCATGACAGGGCCTTTCTAGAGCCTTCTCAGGATAGCACGTTGCTCTATAAATGGATTCTCTCAACCAAGTACCAGGAACTCATTTCCTGTATTCAGAGATGGGGGTATATCGCCCTCTTAGCACCCAACCGCTCCCACATTTATTAGCAACCGAAAACCATCATGGGAACACTAGTTACTCGGCCAGGGATGTCCCCTTCCACCCGTGTGGTCGCACTGTGAGATGCTCGGATGAAATTCCCTAAGGAATCGGTCCTTATATGCGAATACGAAGTGCCACCACACAGGCGATCACTTTGCACCGTGGATTTTCGCAATAAATTTTGTTTCGCAATTTCGCCGACATCGCATGTCGGGTTTTTAAAACCTTTGGAAACCCAAATTTTTCTCAATCGACAAACAATAGTGATGTGGATAGAACCATCGAAATCCATGCTCAGAGAGCACGGTTACTGTGATACTACGGGGTGGAGTAACAAGGAATAGGATATCAAAGACCTATAGGGTTTATACAACTATCGGGCAGATCCTTCGGTTCGTCGTGCAAACCAAGGCCGATCAATTTATCGTGCACACTAGCAATGCAATTTTTCAAACAAAACATTTTAAATTTAGGAGCAATATGGTCAAGGAGTGACTTGCCTCAGTCTTCGTCTTCAAATCCTCGCGAAAATCTGACGCCCGATGAATTTCCGAAACATCGACTACGTATGAAGCAAGAGAAAAACACACAAAACCCTAGAAATAATATACTATTATTAATAACTAATAGTGCCATGAAGTAGATCTAATTTTTAGAAAAATTTATAGACTTGAACGGGGTCAATCAGAGTTACGGTTAAAAAGATATGAATTTTGAGAGTTTAATGTATTTTTCTAGAATTAAAAGGAATTATTTGAATTGAAAAAGAATATGCCAAGGGAATATTCCCTTGGCTGATAGGTGGGGCCCTTGGTTAGTGACTGGGAGAGAGGAATTGAGGGGATGGCCCACTTGTCAGTGGCACAGGGAGGAAAAAAAGAGTGACAGGAAGGCCCACATGTAAGGGACTATCATGTTGGTCCCACTAGTCAGGGGGGCCCACCTGGAGTGCAAGGAGGAGGGGAATTTGAGTGGCTTACTGTGCATTAAAGGGATGGGGCCCACTTGTCAGTGTACGGGAGGGGTTAGTTGAGCGGGCCCACACGTCAGTGACCGAGAGAGAGAGAGAGAGATGTCGGATAAGGTACAGGAGATGGCTAGCATCGACAACCGACGGCGGCCGAGGGGACTCCGGCGAACGGCGGCGAGGGAGGAAGGGCGGCCAATGGGAATGGGACGAGGAGGAGATGGCGAGGATGATGGTCGGCTCGGATTTCTTAGATGGTGGTTGACGGCGGTGGGCGACGGCGGCCAGAGGACGGCGGTGAGGCGGCAAGGAGAACGGCCGTCGCCGGCAACCGGGGAGCGGCGGAGAGAGGTCGAGAGCTTCGGGTTTGGACACGGCTCGAGTGGAGGAAGGAAATGAGGGAGATATTGACCCCTACCTTGCGTGACAACGAGATCCCGAAGCGGCGGCAATGACGGAACGACGAAGGCCGATTTAGGGTTTTTCGATTGGGAGGCGTTTGGACGGATTGGAAGGCACGGGCGGAGTCGTGAAGCGATGAGGAGTTCGGTGGTGAGGTCAATTTGATTGACTAGGCTTCCAGAGCGGCGGATTGGATCAAGGCCGAAAGGTTTATGGCGGCGGCGGAGAGAAAGAGAGCTCGAGCTTGGGGGCCAAACATGGCCCGGCAGGGCTGGGATTTATAGATGGCCGGAGGCGCTACGCGACGACGGACAGAGGAGGTGGAGAGGCGGCATGGCACGGTTGTCCGATCTGATGCGGCTCTGCGGGGGCTGGCGTCACCTTGCTTCCTCGTGCTGCCGTGAGAGAGAGGGGAGAGGGACAGAGGGGACGGGGATGAGATGGGACGGGACGTGCGTCTCTGACCTTGAATCTTGCCGAGGCATGGGGGTATGGGCGCGGGGCGATCGGCTCAGGGAGGGACGAGAGAGTTCGAGAGAGAGAGAGAGAAGACAAAAGCAGAGAGCGAGAAGGGAGGAGGAAGACAACGGAAAGACGACGACGACCGACTGACTGCGGGGCCCACGTGTCGGTGTCCGTGGCGCTCGGCCGGAGGGGCTGACAGCGGGGGCCCGCTTGATAGCGCAAGCGCATGCACGCGTAGGGGTGCGCGAGCGGCTGTGCGCTTGGCTAGTGGGGTCCGCTCGCCAGTCGGGAGGGAGTCGGCTGGGCTGCGCGGGAGGCAGAGGCCAAGTGGGCCGAGAGGGAAGAGGGGACGGCCCGTGTGAACAATAGTCCTTGTTATTTTTCAGAGATTTGTTTTGAGGGATTTTTAGAGATTTGAAAGGATACCTTATTTTGGAATTTGATGTTTTGATTTTTGTAGGATTTAAATCAAGGGAAATTCAAGAGGGGCTCATATATACATACACACACACACACACACTATATATATATATATATATGAGAGAGAGGGATCTAGGGAGGGTTTTTGGAATGGATAATTTGGAGATTTAAACTCGGATTTGATTTTTAATTTTGAGACTTGAACTCTTGGGACTTGTGGGAAATTTCTGAGAGGGATTTATTTCAGAATTTTATTTTTGATCCCACCAAAAATTATTGAGATTTTCTGATGAGGATTTTTACCACCATGGTTGAGATGTATATATATATATATATATATATCTCTTTGGAAGAAAAAGGATGGGGATTTAGGAGGGAAAAGATAATGAATTCAAAAGGGGTTGGATTTGGGCATATATATATATATATATATAGAGGAGAGAGATTTTATTTTGCAATGGATTAGAAATGGGAGGTCCTCGAGGGAATTTTAGAATTTGAATCTAATTCTTGGGATTTGAGGGTTTTAGAAATATATAAATTTGGAAATTTCGGGAAGGGAGTTTGTGATGGAAATCAGAGTTTTTCGAGTCGAGGGGAACAAAATGAGAAGATTTTAATGAAAGGCTTCAAAGACGACTTTCGAAGGGTTTTATTGGAGGGCTTCGAATTGCAAAATTTGAACCCGAGTACAGAGAGTTTTGGAAGGTATTTGGTTTTGAATTTTCCGAGGAAATTTTGAGAGAGACAGTCGAATTGCAAAATTCGAATCTCGTATTTTAGGAGAGAGTTTGGGACTGAGATTTTTAGGGTTTCAAGGAGGTTTAGACTGAGATCTATGGCACTTAATCCTTAAGCATACACAAAAATCCAAAAAATTTTGAAATTAGAGTTTTTACTAAAATAGTTTTTTTAACGGCCCGAAAACCGGGGCGTTACAGGTAAGCACTGCCTTGCTTACTCGGCTTTACCGGTAAATGCTAAGGATGTATTCATGATTCTCCGGGATGGAAACTACTACTTCAATTCATGAATGTCTAGGATGGAAATTGCTATTTGCTGAACTCATGTGTTATGTTGTTTCAATGAAAAGAATTATCTCCTTTTGTTTCAAAGAAAAAAAAATTGTATTTGTTTCAAAGAAAATAAAAATATAGTTTTCCTATTTGTTCTTTATTAGCTAATTATTATGTGTGTGTTTTTCTAGTTCCATATTGTACTTGCTGAGTATGTCTATACTCATTCTTGTGTTTTATTTGGTTTTTTTGGTACACAGTGAGATCGACATGCAAGGGCGGGAGTAGCACCCCTTGTTTACACATCCATTTGCACATAGTAGAACCATATCATTTAGGTTCTGGTTAATATTTAAATTATGTCGTGGTTTGGCCTTGTAATAATCTTTTAGTCATGTCTTAGCTTTTGTGATGCTTATACGGAGCTAGCTGTGAATTGCAATGTGTGGATGTTACTATTGTTAGTTTATCTTATATATTGTCTGTCGTGGATGTTTATATATTGTCTGTCGTGGATGTCCACAGTTACAGGTGAGACTCTTCCGAAATTTCTAATAATTTTTTAGACTTTGTGGTTTTGGTGTATGTGTTGTGTAGCCCTGTAGGTGTGTGGATATCTGGGGTGTTAGAGTTGGTACCAGAGCCAGATTGTAGGTCCGTGGGAAGTGAATTGATGATACGCGTGCTTTATAAATTCTGTTGTATTAGCTAAGTTTGCTTTAGGTTGTTAACTAATTTGGACATGAGTTTGTATTAAATAACTTACGAAAATTGACACATTGGTGCACAGTAGGATGGGTTTTGGGTCATGCATCACATATATGCTTCCATTGAATTTATTCAATTGTGCTTTCTTTGCTAATGGTAGAAGTATGATTGCTCTCTTATTCTTTATTGTTGTGGTTTGATAGTACCATGCCTAGGAAGAGTGTTCGTGTAGCTAACCATGGACGTGGAAGAGGTCGTGGTGGAGGTCGCCATAGTCAAAACCATGAGAATGAGGAAAATGAAGAGGTCGGGAACCACTCCGTTGCTGAGCATGAAGATGCCAACCAGGGAGGCCGTGGTTGGGGTCATGGTCGAGGCAGTGGGAGAGGCCGTCATAACCAAGAAGTGCTCTCTAATCAAGTGGAGGCAGAGGATTTGGAGGTGAGGAGAACTATGGTCAGGGGATGACCCTTTCCAAGTGGACATCCCTACGCTTGGACATGCTTGACGGGTCCGGAAGGCCAACTGATGCTGCAAACTGGTTGTGCAAGATGGAGAAATACATGAATGGATCTAGGATGACACCAGAACAGAAGGTTACCTTTGTGCCTTTCCAGTTCTCTGGCTAGGATGATATTTGGTGGGAGGGGGTTTGTGAAGCCTGGGCCCTGCTCTTGGTGCTATAACTTGGGAAGTTTTTCTACAACAGTTCAGGGCCAAGTATTACCCATATTCATTTAGGGATAGGATGAATGATGAGCTGAATCATATCCAATAAGGAAGTAAGACGCTAATTGAGTATGAGAGGGAGTTCAACAATATTATTCGTTTCATTCCTAGTGTGGCAAGTGATGAGCGAGAGAAGGCAAGGAGATTCTTTAGGGGACTTAATGCGCAATAAAGAGAGGTAATGGGGAGAAACCTACCGACTGTTTATCTCATGGTAGAAGAAGAGGCTAGAGGAATGGAGCTAGAGATACAACCTACAGCTACACAAAAGAGTCATTCTGGACGTGCCGGTGGCACTGGTAGTGACTAGAAGCGAGCACACCAGGAAGGAGGAGAGGGCTCCCAACAACCACCAGACAAAAAATACAAGCAAGGTCAGCATACTCAGCAATACCAATCGGGGTAACAGTCTTATTTAGCACTGCGGCCGGTGGAAACTGCCAAGGCTTGATTTGCTTCAAGTGTGGTGAGAACCACCATTCTAGTGACTACATATTTTCTGGGACATGTTGCATAAGTGGCAAGGGTGGACACATGGGCGTGGTTTGCAAGCAAAACCCAGAATCTATCATTAAGTGGCAGAGAGCTAGCTCGTCAGCAGGTCTTCTACCGCTCCAGTCCGGTGAATCTCATGGTTCCATCCATACGATGACAACTCCTTCAGTTCCAATCTAGCAGATTCCACAGGTGTCACGTCCTAAAAATCGGTTTAATTAAAAATTATTTTTAGATAAATCGAAATAAAAAAATACGCTAGAAAATTTTTGTTTGAAAAACGTGTTTGAATAAAATTTTGAAATTCCAATATTAAAAATCCCAAGTTAAAAATTTTAAATATATTTGGATGCTTTGTGTATTCCTGAGGTTCTGGTTGAAATATTTTAAGTGTTTAAATTTTTATCAGAATAAACTCTATCTGTTTCGTTGTGGCATTTATTTCTGGTAAATTTTTCACGATTTAATAAACTCTCTGAAATTTTCTCGGAATTTTCGGAGCTCTAGAATTAATTTTAATGGGACAAAGATCATTTCTATAATTAGATAAATCTAATCTATATTAAAACCCTTGTCTTCCTGTTCGAGTCGTTTCGGTTCAGTCCTTTGAAGTCTCTCCGTTCATCGTGAACTCTGACTCCTTTTTCTTCTAGGGTTTCGTGCCGCTCCGGAACCCTAAAACCCTCGATGTTTCAATTCTCCAAATATACCGATATTTCAAGCGATCGAATGTTTCCTAAACTATTTCCTCTCCCGTTCCGACTCAAAATATTCCCATATTTTGACGTTCATTTATTCCGTTTCCCAAACTCCGTGAAATATATTCCTCGAATATCCTAATTTCTCGGTCGACGCAAAATCCCCTCCATTTTTCCCCAAGTTCCTAATTCGCAAATATTCCCAAATTATCCTGATTCCAGAATATCCTATTGACTCCTTCCAATATTCTCGAAATTCCAAAATATTCTAGCTTGGAGAGTTTCAAAAATCCCGGCGAATCTCCTCGATTCCAGAGAAATATTTCGATCTCCAAAATTGTTTCGACATTTCCGATGTTCCAAATATATATACGCCGGCGTTCGTGACCCTCCAAAATTCCGAATAATTTCCCAATTTCTGATTATTCCGATACTCTCGAAGTTTTAAAAATTTAAATTCTAAATTGGAGAATCTCCGAAAAAATCCCAAAAATCCCTCTTTCTCCTTCTTTTCTCTCTTCTTTATTTTGGTTCCAATTTTTCCCTTCTCCTTTATTTTTCTCTCCTCCTGTTTATCTTCTTTTTTCTCTCTCTCTGCTCTGCCTACACAGCGCCGGCCGCCGCCGCCGCCTGCGCCGCCCCCGGCCCCGGCCACACTGCCACGCTCCCACGCCGCCCCGGCCTCCCGCCCACAACCGCCGTGGCCGCCAATCCCGCGCCACACGACCCACGACGTTGCCGTGTTGACCGCGCCCACTCCCGCTCCAAAACCGCCTCCTCGGCCACGATTCCGCCTCCCCGTGCCCTCAAATAGCTCTCCCGAGCTTCGTTCTCCCGTTTCCCTGCTCGCCCGGCCGCTACCGCCCGTGCGCCGTCGCTTGCGCCTCCTCGCCACCCCGCCGTGCGCTGCCTCTTCCCGCCCGCGCATCGTCTGCAGCGCCGCCACCGCTCCTGCTGTTGCCCGCAAAGCCACCGTCGCTTGCGCCTCCTCGCCACCTCCACCGCGTCGAGCAGCGCCTTGGCATACCCCTCTCTGAAGCCCTCCGTCGCCGGAGCGCTGCTGTCGTCCTCAACCCGAGGAGCTCGCCGTCCCCTCCTCGCTGCCGTCGCCTGCCTCTGCAGCCGCCGCCACCACCGGGAGTCCCTGTCGCTGCCGTTCTGTTCCAGTGCGCCGCCACCTCTGGAAGCCGCACCGACGCCAAGAGCCAGCGCCGCCGCTCGGCACGGCGTTGCCGTCCTTCGCCGCCCGAGGTGAGCCTCCTCCTCGGCGCCGCCCTTCCTCGAAGTCGCCGCCGCGCTACGGCAAGTCGATGCTGGCCAGCGCCCCTGCTCCACCGCCTCCTCACGCGAGTCGTCGCCGCCGCCGCTGTGTCTCTGCTCGTGGATGCCGCCGGCGGTTCGGCATTGACGTCGTCGCCTCCGTGGATGCCGCTGCCTAGGGTGAGCCTCGCCTGGCAGCGCCCGTTTCTCCTCCTCCCTCCGTTCTTCATCGTCGGCGTCGTCGCTTTTTCTTACAGCCGGTGAGCCGTAGCCATTGCTTCCCTCTTCTCTCCTCTCTGTGTCGCCGTCGGCCGTCGTCACCCAGTCGTCCTGCCGCCGCCCATCGCAGAATCCTTGCCATCGCCGGTGTCGTCGTCCTCGCCCCGGGCTCGCTATCTCCCTCGCTGCCGCTTGCCGCCAACAAGTCACCGTGGCCGCGCCGCCTGGGTGCCTCCAAACGCCATCAACATCCTCAGCGCCGCCGACCCCTGCTACTGTTTCCTCCCTGACGTCGCCTCGTCGTTTCCCGTCGTCCTCGTCGCCGGCCGTTGCCCTCGTCTACCGTCGGTAAGCCCCAGTCGAGGACACCTCTCTCGGCATCTCCTCGCCTAAGCCGCCTCCTTCCTCATCCCGTGCCACGCCGTGGCGCCATCATCAACATCTTCGCCGCGTCGCGCCACCCTGGAGTCGCTACTCCTGCCACCGAAGTTGTCGCGCCATCGGGTCTCCTCTCTGCCTCGCCGTGACAGTGCCCCATCGCGCCGGCCGTCGCCCGACCCCCTCGGCTAAGCGCCATGGCAGGAGCTCGGCCTCCTCTTCCTGTGATGCTGCCACGTGGGTCCCGCGTGCAGTAGTTCGGCTGTCCCAGCTGTTGGATCATTCTGGGTCGATTAGTGCCGTCCGATCAATTGAATCCAATCTTCACCATCGGATCTCCATAAACCCTAGGGTTGAATCTCAGCCGTCCAATCTATATCAAGTTCCCAAATCAATCTCGGCTATTTAAATCTATCCAGGTCGAATCCTAATCGTTGACTCCTTTTTAATCCGCCAGTGCCCTGTCAGCTCTAACCCAATCCACCACTCCAGCTATTCCTCGAAATCGTGACCCACGACAGTGCCACTTTTTCTCCAGTGCCAAAAATAATTCTTTAGTCTAATCCCAAGAGAATATTCCCGAGAATATTCTTTTTCAATTCTTTCCGGAATTCTTTCTGAATTTGATATTCCGAAAGCCATATCTTTTCCATCCGAACTCCGAATTGACCCATTCCTCTTCCTAATTTCATCTAAAATTATAATCTACTTGTTTATGTATTTTTTTATGTACTGTTTATTTGAAATTTCTTAGGATTTTTATCGTTTTGCGTGTAGTCTACCGTAATCGCCGATTCGGAAGATAGCGGAGTCTACGAAAGAGTTCGAATGAGCAATCGAAGATGTTTGTCACAAGGCAAGTCACACGTTCATCCTTGAGCATGTTGAACCTAATTTGTAAAATATTTTATGATTTATAAATAAATTGCATGTTTTGCCAATTACATGGAATATGGGATAACCTATCCACTTACTCGAGACCCTGTTTATTTGTTATCCATTCCTTGATAGCTTTGGGTGATAAATTGACTAGATTAGGTCTCATTGGATGACTTGGCTAGAGATAGGACCTGCTTAGCCATACTTAGCAACATAGCTCACCTGGGAATTAAATAATATCTTTTTATATGACTCGATTCAATGTCGGAAAAATGGAACTTTGTATAGGCTGATGTTAAATTACTAAAATTGGACCTAAATGGTGGGCTATGGGTGTATAGTTTTGCTCGTCACACTCATGGCAATTAAGGACCGGTTCGCGGGAACCACTTGGGCAACTACCCGTACTTTCCACAAGCTAGCGTGGACAACGGCTAGGCTTGAAGCATTTCTTCTCCCTCTCCTAGGCACCGAAGAAGAGGGTGAGCGGGATGGAGTTGGGTCGGCCCAGGGTAGGGTTGATCCGCTGCCGGATTCACCGTGGCGCAAGAGGGGTAGCCTGGCCAATATGGTGTGCCCTGTCAGCAGGTGCAACCTCTGCGTGGTGTGGATGTTTAGGGAGAGGTTTCATGAACGGTCCTGTCATAGCCTCTTGCGGAGTGTCGTGGTGACACATCGATGCACGGAAACGTGTGTGAGGCTGTGTCTTGTGGGTAAAGTTGTACACCTCTGATCAGAGTAAATCTATTCGAATAGCCGTGCCCGCGGTCATGGGCACATTGGCCAAGACTCACCGTGATTAGTCTCACCTTTAGATAATTAATCTGGTTTTATGAAACTGGTGTTGTGTAAGGTGTTGAGTCCGATCGACATGGTTGAGTTGACCGGGGGTGGCCGGTTAGCGTGGTGTAACACTAATTGGTGGAGACTGGTAAGCGTGGTGTAACGCTCATCAGTGACGCCTGGTAGATGTGGTGTAACGTTCATCAGCGCGGCCTGGTCAACGTGGTGTAGCGTTGATCAGGAAAAACTGGTCAGCGTGGTGTAACGTTGTCCGGTGGAGACTGGTTAACGTGGTGTAGCGTTAATCAGTGAAGTCTGGTTATCGTGGTGTAATGGTAACCGGAGGAGTCTGGTGAACGTGATGTAGCGTTCATCAATGGAGACTGGTTGACGTGGTGTAACGTCAATCAGTTAGGAATGGTTGGACCTGGTTAACGTGATGTAACGTTAATCAGTGGGAAATTAACATTGTTAAATTAATCAACTTTTTACTGTTTGCAAACTACTACCTTTTTTCAACTGCTTTTACGCAAATGAGCCACCAACCTTCCTTTGAAAATCCTGTACACAAATGCATCATTGGTGTGGCTTACTGAGTACGGTGGGTGGTACTTAACCTTGCTATTCCCCCTTTTCAGAAGAGAAGACCTTGACTTATAACCCAGTTGAGCTTGCCTGTGGAGTGAAGCTGAAGACACGCTAGTTTCGCCTTTCGCTCCTGTTTTCTTCTGTGTGAGGACTAAGTGCCTCTTCTGTAAGTATTTACGGTTTATTTACGTTTGAAACTGTTTATTGATTTGTCATTTTGTGTACTCTGGCTTGATTACTGGACAGGGATTTTAATACACAAAATAATCTGAAAATTGATTAAATTTTTGGGTGTGACAACAGGCCTCTGCTACTGGGGCACTACTGTCCAATAACCCGACTTCCTGCTGGACCTACTCCACTCCAGTTGCCCATGCCATCTCCTATGCCTTCGACTCCTTTACCTCAGCCTCACCGGCAAGACGGTGGGCCTCCTACTTATCCAACCATGACTGGAGAATACACATGCTTACAGCTTCATCACTAGGTCGATCAGATGTGCTTCCAGGTATACTATCAAGAAAATCTAAGCCTCTCTAGTAATGTTCAATTCTAGGTTTGACTAGTTTTTTGCATAAAAAAAACTCTATATTAGGCAGCCAATCATCATCCCATAGTAATCAGTTCTTAAGTGTTCGGCTAAGTAGATCTTCCATGTAATTTAGGACGAATTCAAGGGCGAATTTATTTGAAGGAGGGAGAATTTAATACCCCGTGTTTCAATAATAAATTCCGGAAGAATAACTAGGAGAGAGATATGAAAAATTCAATTTCTAAATCGTTGTTCGGATAGATGATCTGAGACCGTGGACACATAGAGCTTGTCGAGTTATTCGAAATAGAATATACCTTTGCCAAAATCGGAGTTTAGACGAAGCCGTGGCAATTAGAACAATATAGACCATCGAATTGCTTTTCTTTTTTTCTTTCCCTTTAAATAGCTAGCCACAGTGGTGTAGGAGGAAAAAAAAGAAGAAAAGAAACAGATCGATCTCCAACCCAACATCGACGTCGTAGACCTCGCCCCTTGTAGCTCGTGTGGGCTCCTTTCCGGCCGTTCTGCCTACCTTCACCGGCTACACACCTCACAGCCATCCAAGCTGCTCTTTCGTTGCTGGTCTATTTCTTTTCGCTCTGCATTGCTTCGTTGCACGCGATGTTTTGTGTCTGCAAGCTAATCTGGTTCCTGTTGTTGTTGGTGCTATTACTGCTCTCATTGATCTCAATGGTCATGGTATTATCTTATTTGATATCTCGATTCTTGTTGGGTTAAACATTCATGTCACATGCTAGTCACTGATGTGTTATTATGGTTAAATAATTTAGTTCCTACGAGTTATGGATATCAGTTTGGTTCTTTATTTATGTTTATGGGTAGCTGGCCTGCTACTCGCGTCTACAGAGCTAAGAGTTTACGAATTCCCAGGAGGGAACTCTAATTCAATTTAATGAATATCGGGATGGAAACTATGTTTGCTAACTCATTGTGTTCTGTTGTTTCCTGAAAAGAATATCCCTTTGTCTTCAATGAAAATGAAAAATTGTATTTGCTTCAAAGAAAATAAAATTATCTTTTTTCCTATTCGTTTTTTATTAGCGAATTATTGTGTTATGCTTTTAGTTCTATATTTACTGCCGGTATGTCTATACTTATTCTTATGTTTTATTTGGGTTTTTAGGCTACAGTAGACCGACGTGCATGGGCGGTGTCTGATGATATGGAAGCAAGAGTTCCACCGCGCTGTGGGGTGACGTGAGCATCATCATTTGCCAGGGCCGTACGCACAACTCACGCACTACGAAGCTAACATGGGATCGCTGGCTCAAGAATAGTCAGCTGCGCTCTAAGGGGTGTGTCGGGCGTGCCCCGAGTCATGGCGTAGCGGCCGGCTTAGGGCAGCTTGCCTACCCCGAGCAGCTGGGAAGTGCGCGGAGGAAAGGGATTATGACGGACGCGATGACTATGAGTCGCTTTGGTCTTCCGGCATCTTCCTATTAAGGTGACGGTCGTATATCCACGTGAGTGTGGGGGTAGGCGACTCTGTCCAGCCCGAGTGATCATCACGTTTTCTAACTGGGGTGTGGGTTGCCAGACGACGCAGTTGACTCAGGCAACTGCTCAGATCACTGTTTTTTCAACTACTTATGCGGGAGGCGACAGGTAGGACGCCATGGCAGGTCGCGCGAGCCAATCTTCCTAGCAAGCATCGACACCATGCGGATGCATGGCGAGCTGCGTCTCATCTTAGCCAGCTGAGATGGGCTGAAGGACAGGTGACCGACCTCGGTCACAATACATGACCCAACATACTATTTTGTCATAGGACGTGACTCTCGTATTGGAGCCACTGCTGGTATTCCCAAAAGATATAGGGGAGCGTCAGCAGGAAAAGGGAGAGGGGCAGATCAGATCCCAAAACTCTCAAGCCTAGTCTGTATACTCCTCTTCAAGCCAACTCAA
>RYFJ01001396.1:0-76682 GCA_003991445.1 Oryza meyeriana var. granulata
TTCCTGCTCGTCCTTGGAAGATGATATAATCTTATACCTCGACAAAACTTCTGAACATTCCCATCTTATTCAAAGCATCATGAAGAACTGCGCAATGTGCCGAAAATCAACCACTCATATTCATATCGGGTCGAAACTTTTGATATCTTCAATCTATCTTCAATTGGTGTTTCCTGAATCTCAGTCCAACTTAGAGACTTAGCGTCCTTGCACCTGGCTCGAGAACAGGTCTCACCTTGTAGAGATACCTTATTCTTATCTTTGGTACTCCATTCAGGTGCGCGTGTGATAATCAACCACATCCTCTTGTCTTATCCTTCTTTTCACTAGGAGCACTGGTGCTCCCCAAGGGTGAGGTCTAGGTCGCACAAAACTAGGCTCTCAAGTTCTTCTATCTGCTCCTTCACTTCGTAACTAATCCGCATTCTTATATCTCTTGGATATGGGTGCTGTGCCGGGTAGCACTCTATAAGAATTCAACTCTCTATTCAGGGGCATTCCGGGTAGACTGTCTGGGAGACATCAGGGGTACTCATTGATCACCGCACTCCTTCCAAGGGACTACTTGCACTGAGCTCAGGAGGGGTCGGTTCTTGGGGGAGTTTCCAAGGAGGCAAACTTTCTATTCTGTCCAAAATGGGCACTGCAGGGTTATGGTGCTGGTTGCACAGTCTATTCGCTTTCTCGTGCTTAGCTAACCAGTCCATGCTAGATCAAATCCAAGCTTGCGATTCGGACAATGGGTTGGCTGAGAAACTAACTCCTTTTATTTTACCAAGGTGACTCCAGGGCAAGATTGTCCTGACCTAAACTCTTACAGGGGAGTGTATTTGCCATAGTATCCAAGACCTTTGAACATCCCAACCATACTTATCCACCAAAGATTGAGAATAAAGGAATGCGATGGCTCCAGAATCAAACAGAACAATTGGCAGTACGGAGTTGACAAGAAACTACCCTCTTGATTACCACATCTGAAGCTTCTCGGGCTGTCTGACTGGATATGATTGACTCGCCACGTCCAAAGTCGGTTGTTAGGCAGGGAGGCAGATCGTTAGCATGTGTAGTCGGCTGTCCTCGACTGAACACAGGGGCTCTTGAAGCGTGGCTGAGCGTGGGGCGTCTGTTCGCGCTGCAGAGTTTGTTTCTGGGACAGTGTCGGGCGAATGACCCAACTCGTTGCAGTGTAGCATCGGTTCCTGGGCACTCGGATATCTCCTCTGCTGAACCGCTGGGTAGGCGACTTGCACCGGTACTTTGCACCGTGAGGGGTCGACTGAAACAGAGAAGCCGGGGAAACAGATGGGGGTGGTGGTGGAAACACCCAGCTCTTGAAACTGGGATGGGCAAACTGACGGAGGCGACTGGGGAATAGGCCTGGTACTTTGCGGACCACTTACGAGACTGCATCTGGGAGGCCTTGCGCTTGCGAAAAACTTCGAATTCTTCCTTCTCGCGCTTCAACTACTAGGCTCTGTTGATCATGTGCTGGAAAGTAGGGAAGTCCATGGCAATAAGCTGGATCTTCATTGCACATTCATCCCTTTCAAACCTTTGATTTTTATGTTCTTGGGCTTGTCCGTTCATAGGTCCTCTGGTGCATAGCGAGCAGATGGTTAACCTGCTCAGGTACTCCTGATGGTGGGTGGAATGTCCCTGCTTGAGCGTGTGTGACTTCTTCTCTTTTAAATGTCTATTATCCTTCTGGGCATGTGCGGCTCTGAAGGCTTCAACAAACTGTGCCAGCGATGTTGCGCATCTTGATGGCAGCACAGTAGTTCTCCACCAATCGGCTGCTGGTCCATGTAGTTGGTGTTCCAGCAACTGGGTCTTTCCGTGTGTGCACTGCACTAAGCTCAGCTTTCTATCCATATCCTTCAGCCAGTCGTCAGCCCTCTACTGGCTCAGCAGTCTGAGAGAACTCGGCTGGACGGGACCTCATGAAGTCGGCGAGCTTGGAGCGTCATAGAGCTTGTTGCTGGTGGAGCTTGATGGAGAGAGGCTGCATTGCGGCCAATTCTGAGCAATGCCTTGCAAGATCTGGGTCTGGATGGCTAAGCTGCTGGGGTCTGCTGGAGGTGAGGAGGTTAGCAATCTCCAGGTTTGCTGTTGCAGCGTCGAAGGTACCAAGGCCGCTGCACGGACATTTCCGACATCCGATCATGAGTCTGCTCCACTTCTTGTTCCTCTGCGGCAGTAACAGGTTGTTGCGGACTGGACCTTGTCTTCAAAACCCAGGCGAGCTGGAGCACTGACATTCCGGCGTTTCTGACGGTTCGGTACATCAGTCCTAGAAAGGCCAACAAAGGAAGAGGGGCTCGCAAGGCTTATCGGCAACCAACCGATGAACAGATGAAGAACAAGATTAGCAAGATGGATTCAAGCAGCAGAACAATAACAAGGAATATACTGGGGAAAACCCAACGAAAGATGATACGGCATGGGCACTGGAACCTAAGGGCAAAAACCAAAGATCACCACTGGCAGGAGCAAGGTAGGGATGATAGCCAGAGTTTAGAACTTTCCAAAATTCTACAAAGCAGAGAGAAAGATACTCAGACAAGTCTAGATTTTTTTTTTTTTTTTTGCAAATAGTATAGTTTTCAAAATAAACCCCCCGCTATCGTCAAAGGCATCATACATGCGTAGGTTTCGCTCCTAGGGCCACCTTTTGCTCTGATACCACCGCTGTGGCGCTCCCGACTATGGAAGCCACCATGGATAGCACCCGATCCCAGGATCAGTAGTCGGGTACGCACAACAATGATACCACACAGAGTACAATAATACATAAGCAGAAGTACTTACATATACGTACAAGGAGATCCATCCAGACAGACCGGGATGGCAAAAAAATAATCAACAGTAAACTAGGAAACAGCAGAACCGAGCTGGGCAAAAACTACGATCCACAGGCACGGTTTGGGAACTAGGCTCGAAACCTTCAGAAGTCTTCGTAGTCGGCCTGGTCTTGAGGAACCGTAGCAGTCGGATCTTCGTCTTTTCTCCAAAACCTACTATAATATATATTGAACAAGGTGCTTTCACTCAGCAGCCGGAAATGATGCCATGTCGGTCAGACAGAAAGGCAAAGTTTAATTGCGAAAATTGCCTTAAAACTCTTTCTTGCAAACACTAGTGAGCTTAAATTTTTGTGTCGGACAGAGGCTCACGCCTCTATCCATTCCGCAAGTTGCTTTCAACAACTCACCACTTAATGGATCAAGCATAACATATATGTTCTTATCATCTTTGCTTCGTTTTTTGCTGGTCCTATGTATTCCGAGTAGCTACAAACATCGTTGACCCTGAGACTCGGCTACAACCAATCTCAGCTTGCACTTGATGCCCGCTTACACTGGCTACAACCAGCTAGTGGCTAGTCGCCCCCTGGCTACAACCGGGGGCTCATCATCGCTGCTGCCCTGCTACAACCCGGGAGCATGATCATGGGGACTAAATGCCCGCTAGCTGCTACACCAGCTAGTAAAACACTGCTGCCCTGCTACAACCCGGAGCTTATGATCATCACCGTCTTCTGGCTACAACCCGAAGACTGAATTGCCGCCCTGCTACAACCCGGGCTTAAACTTTGCTGCCGCTACAACCCCGGAGCATGTATCTTCATCCTGTTACTTTCATACACTTGTTTATGGTACTTGGGTGTTAACACCCCGGACCACACAGATCGTTTCTGCCACACGGCCTTCCGTTTGCTCACTCGGCAAATCTGGTCACCTTCCTTTTCCATCAACACTTTCACAAATCACTGGCAAACAATCTACCTATGGAATCACCTTGCATCGCCTTAACGTGGCACGGCTGTTTTGGGTGTTTTTTGAACAGTTCTGGTACGCAAACTCTGCAGAGGTGTGCCGATTTTTTGCTTTACCCATCCGACACGAAATTACACGGTACTGGCCTGTACCCAGAAAATTCGTGACAAGGCCATTTCAGAGCCAGTCTAGATCATCCATGCCAGCCGAAAGATCACAACAGGATTCAGTGGTCGGTGCACTGAACTTCCTAAACTACTATTACCGGACAGGGCATCCATAATACCCGTCTGGTCCGCACTGTATGATGCTCGATGGAATCAAAGGAAACGGTCCTTAATAGATGATACATAGCCAAAGCCACACAGGCACTGTCTCTGTTATCAAGATTTTCACAACTTTATTGTTTTCACAAACACGCCGATACACGGCAACGCAGTACCGGGTTTTCAATCGTTTGGTAAAACCCAACGTTTTTGCCCAACGACAAAAACGTTGCAGAGCTAACATTCTACTCGCATCGTATCCTCAGATAGGATGCTAGCGTGCCATTTGTGGGGCTCTTCAAGTGAAATGTAACAACATCTACAATAAGTGCTAGGGTGCTACTAGGCGTAGGCTCATCGGTTGCGCTTGCAAAACCGAGGCCAACAGTTTAAAAGGTGTAAGCTAGGCATGCTAATATTTTCCAAACACATAGTTTTGCATATATTGGAAGGTACAATATGATCAAAGTGAGCTTGCTTGTTTCCAAGGAGGGTCTTCTTTCGCGAAGGCTTCTGGATCGTCACCGGTTCAGGCTCTGATACAAGCAGAAAGGAACCACTGATAAGCAGGAGAAAGCAAACCCCAAGAAAAAGATCTAAGAAGTAGTCGGCGCAGGAAAACTAACAAATGTGGCAGTCGCTGAACCAGGTTTGCATCCGGGCGACAGAACTCAAAACGCTTAGAGGAGAACAAGAACTCAGCAGAGCTGGATGACTGCCGGTTTGCAAAAAAGGAGAGAAGGAGCACTGATGGCTCAATATATAGCGGCGCAACGAGTGAGACGGTGGAGTTGGCAACGGGTAGGGAGAAAAAAGTCAAGGTGAACTGACAAAGATTGACAGGGAGTGACCTTGGAGTCCCAACTGGTCAGAGAGTTGGCAGGCACTGCAGCTGCGATGAGAACATTAGGTCAAGGTAGGACAGGTTGGAGAAATCTCACTACAGGTGTCGACTGACCACTGGTCCAAGTGCGATGCAGCAGGTTCATGTCCATCGGTGGTTTTTTTGTTTGGTGTTATGTGGCCAAACGGTTGCTGGACAGTGTGAAGACTGTTCTTTCCACTCCGTAGTCGGCGTCAACGGCGGGTTGCAACTCGGGGGACAAGGAAAAACAACAGTCTCAACAAGGTATCCCACTCACATGTGCTTACTCCAGCAAGGAGGTCCGAGTAAACAAAGGAAAGGGCAGGATGCAAGGACTGAGTAGCATCTACTCGCTCAAGGAGAAGGTAGTCGGCTGGTTGGTCCAGGGAGGAAAACTGGGGCAACTCAGCTGACAGGATAGGGGGAGCTCGGGAAAACGAAGAGAAGACTACGGGAAAAGAAAAACGGGTCGTTACATAATCATTGGCGTGCTGCTTAACGAGTTATCCGCTATTTGAAGGTACATGAACCTTGGACTTCATTACTGGTACCATCGGTACTAAGGGTTATAGTGATTCCAACTGGATCTCTGATATTGGTGAGATCAAACCACCAGTAGATATGTTTTCACACTAGGTGGTGCTGCTGTTTCATGAAAGTTTTACAAACAGACTATGTTGACGAGGTCAACCATGGAAGTTAAGCTTACGGCACTAGACACTACTACTATTGAGGCAGAATGGATGCGTGATCTATTAATGGATCTATTTGTGGTTGAGAAGTCTGTGCCAGCCATCCTTATGAACTGTAACAATCAAACTGTCATTACTAATGTGAACAGTTCTAAAGATAACATTAAATCATCTATATATGTGAAGAGACGGTTGAACTCTGTTAGGAAATTGAAAAACTCCAGAGTTATAACATTGGATTACATTCAAACGTCTAGAAACCTGGCAGATGCCTTTACTAGAGGACTATCATGAAATGTAATAGATAATACATCGAAGGAGATGGGTATAAGACCCATGTGAGTTATACTATGGTGGTAACCCAATCTATGTGATTAGAGATTCCGTGAAATAGGACCTAGGAAGAACAAGAGTTAACTGGAGGAGATACCTTTAATCCTCTCTAAGTGAAGATGTATGTACTCTCACAAGCTGCAAGTAGGTTGATTATGCCTTAATATGCTTTATTGGCTTTAAATAGTGAAGATGTATCCTCCAGAGTATTTTTGAAAGAACACGTCTATATAAGCCTGATTGTTAGTTGCAGTCTACGGAGATTTTTGGTGAATCTCCTAGTAAGTTCATGAAGAGACCAAGCAGTATGACTTAAATATTCCAATTGAGGGGTAGTCTATTGGCGCCTAGTATCAGTTAAGTTTTGAGTAAACTTTGCTCACACAAAACTTGTAATTTATGGCTTAGTTTATTATTCAAGTTATGAGTAAGTATAGCTTAGAGAACTAGATGAATGTTCAACTTTAATCGGTCTCTATCGAAACACCGGTATAAAAATCATACATTGAAAAAAAGACAAATCTCTGTGCGACTTTGAGATTTGGTGGGGGATTGTTGGAATTGTTAGAGGGTCTAGGGCCCAATGAGAAAATAATTCTTAGAAAAATCTTAAAAGTCCAACTCATGGGAGACATACATGCGAACTTTAGTACCACCTTGTTTATTTTAAGAGATAGAGACCCCCTTTTAGAGACCTCCTTAAAAGGGTGAGTACTCTCCTAACCACTTGAGTAATGTGTGGTGGAGAGAACTAGAGAAACACGCGTGCTCGTCTCGTCTCGCCTCTTGGGCATGGGTGGCGCGCGCACACAACATACGCGTGAATGGTCTACCAAAATTAGCTACTTATGTTTGCGCAGACGTGACTTTCTTTTGTAATTTTGGTTTTGGTTCTGCTACCTTATGCGGTTTTGTAATTTTGGATTTGCTTCTGCCAGTTTATGCAAATATCATAATATTTTTCTAATAGTGTAGTCGGTATCAGATGATGGCAACAGTCTATCGTATAGTAGTGGATTTAGCTGCGAGCATTTTGAGCATGTCACACACGCTAGTGCCGACTTCTGGCAAGAGCAGTCAGCCACTATCTATGAGCATGCCAAGGTGCGTGCTGTCATCTTTCCTGTCTTCCCTACCCAACATCTTCTTTCTCTTAATTTAGCGAGCATATCGTACAAATTCTCACTGAAGCGCGACATGACGAATTATATTGGTTATAAATTTATTTTTAGTGTGTGCTTACAACAATCAACAAATGATGGTTAATCTTTTATCAAAATATTAACGTCGGGTTTGTAGTTGGAATATTAGTTAATGTTAATTAGAGTATCGATAAGTTGCATATGCATTAACCAATTCAACCAAAAGAAGCTGATCGGAACTGTTTTGTTTGATTGCATCAGCCAGGATCCAAACATTGTAGATCTGATTTAATACATGTCACATATATGTATTATGCACCAACCAGTTAAAAAAAATTAAGCAGACAACAGCAACTAAAGACTTGAACATAAATGAACGATTACCTACCAAAATAAGAATTTGCTGTTGTAATAAGTGTTATTAAAAAGCTATTGTAGCAGCAAACAAAGTCTAAACCACATAGCCGATAGCCATAAGCGACGGCTAGGACGGACTGGAAGCATCGATAGATCACCCACGCTTTTTACCCCTGCAATGAAATTGCGGCTCACAGCCACGCGTGTACTTGTTGGCGGAGCCGCCATGGTGGTTGAGCTGTGGAGTCCCAGGGATGCGGTCATGGTTCAGGGCAGGGTAGCTGATGTAAGGGGCAGCACGGCTGCCGGCGGCCTCCGGGACGGCGGTGAGGACAAGGAGAGCTAGCAGGTACAGGCTTAGGATTGCCAGGTTGATCACCCTAGCTTTCGCCATGTCGATCGAGCTAGCAAGAACTAGCTAGCTTCCCAAATGGCCACTTCGATTTCTCTGTTGATCTGGCTTTCTAGCTTGTGAAAATCGGTGTGGTTAATTGCCTCCAAGCCTTACTGATTTATAGTGTGGCATAGGTTAAGAATGAGAGGAGGAGAGGGTGTTTAGAGATGTGTTCCGTGGCATGGTATTGCATGGTAAAAACTAACAGTTGCATGGAAGGTTTTTTTTGGCAACCATACAATGCATTGCGGTTATATATAGCTTGTCTAAAGTTAGGTTTCTAATATGCGGTATAACTGACTATCATAATTTTAAACGTTCTAGTTTGATCGAGTCTTCAACCGTGCCTCGGGTAGCAGCTTTTACGCACAGTTCAAACCCACTTGATATATATGGTAGTTATGAACGGTCTATGATAAAATTAATGAGTATGCCAAATGTCCACATCCATGAATTGTCTCTCTGATACATGCTTCAACAGATGGAAACAAAAAGAAATCCATGAGTTCGATGGAATTCTTGCTGAAGTGTGAGCATTAGTAATTATATAATGTTACAAACTTAATTTAATTTATGCTTACAATAATCAACAAATGATGACTAGTCAAATATATTAAGGGCCAATTTGGGGCTGTTGGTTACATATATGGTCCCGTGGAATATAGGTAACTAGAACAATCATACCATTAGTTACTGATCCAATAATTAATTTTGCTGTTAGAAGTGCTTTCGAAAGCTGTTGCAGTACAAGACGTACGTCTGAACAACATATAATACTGACAGTCATGAAAGCCTGCATTCCTTTATTCTCGCTCACAGGTCTGTCTTAGCCAGCAGTCGGCTGATATTTCTTAAAATCTCAGTCAATTGCTCTGCACCCTTGATTTGCATCCAATGGATGCTAATCATCTTCTACAGCTAGCTCATCTGTTCATTATATCCTCCTAATTAAGCTGCACTGCCGCGCCGGGCCTTCCTCGTCTCTAGTGGCTCGCGCTGCTGGATCAGCTGCCTCCTAACCACTCCTTATTTCTTCAATCCCGCCTTAGCCTTCACCGCTATGGGCGCAGGGCCACCACCTCCCAGCCTCCCTCTAATTATGAACCTTTACATGCCCTGAACCCTCCCGTCATGTCCAGCCCCAACCCTGAAACCCTAACCCTGACGGTGCCAGCCACTGCCTCCATCGTAGAACGGGAGAGAAGGAGGACAAGCTCGGTCATTGGGGCGCTGGCCGTTGGTTGCCGGCAAGTTCTTCAGCTAGAGCTGAGGTGTTGAAGAGAAAATTCTTGAGGTTGAAGAAGCACAAACTAGAAGCGGCTCACACATGTGACCAAGATTTAGGGAAAAAAAATCATGCAACTAATAAATAGCTAAATTGTTAATTCTAAGGCTTACAGATTTATAGTGTAGGAGAGATTACAAGATATGAGAGGACAAGAGGGTGTTTAGGTGTGTAATGCATATGCTTGCCTGCATGGTATGTAATATTTGGATGGTTTTCTTTTGGATTGCACCCATGCAATGCAATTCATGGTGATTGCATTTTTCTAAAGTTAGGTTGCTAACTCGTGGTGGGAGAATATGTGTACTATATATTTTTCGTTTCTAATTTTGTATCATGTCATGATAATAAGTATGTGTGCCCTAGCTGAAGATAGTAAATAACAAGTTATCCCTCCATTGGCATGTATGTCAAGGAATAAATACTAGCTATAAGACTGGCACGTGTATGCGTGGGGTAACACTTGTGTTCAGATAGTATGGAGCTTGCACAAGTTTCATCATTTTTTTATGTAGATTCTCCTATTTTAGTTTGACAGACAATGGCGTATCCATGATTTTGGGTATGGGTGGTCCAACCTGCTACATATTTTTTTTTAAATATCGTAAATGTAATATGCCAATATATAATACAGGTATACAATTCATCAAAAGTGCATCATCGTATATTGGGAGTTTTTTTTCCTCTTTTCTTCTCTTCATGGGATTTTTTTCTCTTTTTTTTTTATCATAATTGGGTCCTTGGGGCGGGGTGTTTTTTGTGCCTCGACCACCCCCTAATCCACGAGTGTTGACACTTGAGCCAAACTTTATAAAAATAACATTTTTATTGCCATCTTTTTTCACTTCTATTGTCAGATCTTTGGCTGAAGAGACCAAGTATTGAAGAGTCTATGAACAGATCTTTCATACAAGGTTCAAAACCATCAAGGATAGTTGTTATGAATAGTCTATGACAACCCTTTGTTTCTGTCCATGAGGTTTCATGATAATGTTTATATCCATAAGAAAAAGGTACGGATCGTGAATCGTTACCACTCGACGCATAAAGTAGTAAAAGTAGAGTCATAGTAGCCAGGTCCGACGTAGCACGTATAGATGTAGAGGATGTAGTTGGTCTCAGCAACTTGGTCATGTCCTCCTCACATGAGTGTGTCCTCCTCATTCTCGTATCCCATGCTGATCAGCGGCTCTACTGGTATCCATACATCCTAGGGTTGAACACCAAGCATGGATGTGTTGGCATCCGCGTGCGGCTATGGTTTGACTTATGGGAAGAGGTACAGCTAAGGTTTTGCTCAAGGTGGTTCTCTTGTCTGTCCACCAGTGGCCCTCGCCCCCTGAATATATAGAGCCTCTAATTGGGCCTTGTAGGCTAAGGCTCATTGGAAACTCTATTCTGATTCCTATTCAAATTAAGCCACATTTACATCTTATTTGAATATGTCGTTCCAACTCGTTAAGTGTGCAACCCGGTAGGTTTACATACACAAGATTGCAACCCAAAAATGCATTTTCGGTCCATGTATCAATAGAGATCCCTTGTAGGACATATTGACCTACCGAGTATAAAGATTATATGGGCTAAAACTATAGTGCATCTATGCATAAACCCTTTTATCTCATGATATCGATTGAGCTCAAGGCGAGATATGTACCATCCTTTTAATAGCTTAATCAATCACATGATAATGTATTAAATTACTCAAGTCGCAATTGATACCCCAATCACTTCTATATGGACATGCACTTCTGTAATCTATTACATCGAGGGATAGAGAGATATATCTCCTATTAACTAGGAGGGACAAATCTTATCTTGATTATTCACATCGCACTACACGTTTCATAGCAAACCCGAAGTTTACTTTTATAACTATCCTTAAGTGAGCCACTACACATATTGAAAACTATGATTATCACAAATCAAAAGGATTTTAAACCAGCAGTACCTGAGACCAACTGATGGCACATTATATTCCTTACAGTGACTTAGGTTGGGTCTATCCAACAACATGTTCTCTAACATGTGTCCACATTATTGATTTGATCTCCATACCATGATCCATGAAACATGACCATCAATCAATACATCTGCTTCTGCTGATTTTAGAATCATATATGTTCCGTATATGATATATAATCAGGGATCATTTAGAAATAGTACAACATCACATAAAGAGTCACATAAACAAGTTACATACCCATTGATCAATAATAAGCTATCTATTTTAAGGAATGGAATAACATTATTCAGAAATTTATAAAAATAATATATGATACAATTGTCTTTATGATTGCCTCTAGGATATACCACTAATTAATAAATTCACCGATGTGACAAGTTTGACATGCAGAATGTCTGCCTATTAAAGTTGAGGAAGGTAAATTGGACAGAGGTGATAGTTCATGGGGTAATTTGGAGTTTACCCTTAAAAAATTGAGTAGGTATTATTGAAAAGCTATTGTAGCACCAAACGAAGTTTAAACCAGGTAGTCCGTAGCCATGAACGGTGCCCGTGAAGCATCATTGTTCAAGACAGACGTTTCTCTCTAGAATCCCTGCAACGCTCTTGTGGCTCACAGCCACGTGTATATTTGTTGGCGGAGCCACCGGGGTGGTTGAGCTGTGAAGTTCCGGGGATGTGGTCGCGGTTCAAGGTTTGGTAATCGATGACTTGGGCAATAGCGGCATCTTGGACGGCGCTGATGACGACGAGGAAAGCCACCAGGATGGTCAGGTTCAGCCTTGCTTTGGCCATGTCGATCGAGGTATACCTAGCTTTCAGATGGCCACTTCAATATCTTTTTCTGTCTTCTAATTTTTGAATCCGTGTGCTGAATGGGCTCCAAGTCTTAATGATCTATATAGTATTGCATAGGTTAAGATTCGAGAGGACCGGAGGGTGTTTAGGTGTTTACTACTACATGCATGGATGGTTTTTTGGGCAACCATGCAGTCTGTGGTGGATATAGCTTTCTAAAGTTAGGTTCCTAGCGTACGGTATAACTGACTATCATAACTGCTCTCGTTTAATGTAGTCTTGAACTGATAGTGGTTTGTATGGGCTGTTAATAACGCCTGCGGTTGTGCTTACGAATAGTGTTTGATAACCCTTTTTTATGGTAGTGTTGTAGTCCATATGGTTTCATAGAAAGGTTTCTGCCTATACGGATTGGAAGAGATCACTACCACAGACATCCTCATCAGTAACGGGCCTTAAAGCCCATTAGTATCGGATATAGACCCGGTACTAGAATTTCAGCACTGATGAGGACCTCATCAGTGCTGGATATAGGGCTGGCACTGAAAACCACCTACCGGGGGCAGGGGCTGGCTCCCGGGACCCCATCAGTGCCGGATATCTAATACCCGGCACTGATGTGTTACCTGGCACTGATGACTTGGTTCCAATAAAAAAATATAAATAATTTTCAATTTTTTCTCGCCAAAACGAAAGAATAGTAGTCGATCGTTTTATACGTATCGAAGTTTATACACGTCATTAAATTAATTATACATTAAATTAATTATATGAATTAATTATACATTATATACCGTCATTATTCAAACGTTGGATAGATATTACATATCGTTTTTGACGTTATAGCTAGAACAAACAGAAATTATTTCATCACTGAAGTACTCGATAAATTGATATCTTCAGATGGTGGTGGCGCTCCTTGTTCACTTGCTGACCGACCGTCCTTGGACATATTATGTGTGCATTTTGGGTTGATAACTTCCCTAATGATGAAGCCAGTAAGTTCGTCCTGAAGGCCCCAGATCTGAAGATCCGTTAAGGCACTTGTATCTAAATGATCTCTCTGCATGCGAAACAGTTAGCATATCAGGAAAAATTTTGAAGCTATTAATACAGTTATTCAATAAATGTTGGGCCACAGGAGATATATACCTTTTCTTCATCCATAAATAACATATCATCAGAAAAGTACATCATATAGCGCATCACATAAAATGCACAACAGTTATTCTCTGGTGGTTCTACAAGGTAAGAAAATCCAAGCCTGACACTAAATTTTTTCTTTTTACTTGACCTGTTGTAGTGTCCGAACGCCATATTCAGGGTATCAATGACCTCCTGAAATTCTGATTATGCTTTCTAACGGGAATCCATAACAATAATGTGATCGGTACGTATATTGATGACAAGGAGTGGCCAATGAAAACTGCGGACATGTGTACTTAATTAGATGGGTATTTCGTCAAAATTTAATATGAAATCCAAATGGATAGAGAGACACGTACTTGGCATAATATGGCAGCAGAACTGTGTCAGATTTGGATTTGTGCAATGTCAACATCCTCGCTAAGTAGTCCACAACATTTACAAAGTTGTTGACCACATACGTTTTGTTCACACATGAAGTATCGATAAAACCAATTGGGAGTTTGTTGCTCCTGGTTTTCATCATGCACCTTATGTAAAAGGAAAGGATGCTAGACATGCTGTCGGAGGAGGGAACTCCAACCGCGGGGAGTCTGGGGACCCCTCTTTGAGGTTCGGCCAGGGGAGTTGTTCACAGGACGGCAGCGGTGTCTGGGAGATGATAGATGCTCGGGCCCGGGAGCCCGGGCGGAGAGATGGCACGCAAGGGAGACAGGAGAAGTATACAGGTTCGGGCCATGTGGAGGCGTAATACCCTACTCCTGTGTGTGTTTGCTATGTGAGAGATGAATGTGGTTCGCTCTTACAAGGAGTTCTCGAGCGAGCTCAGGAGCTAGCCCTCGCTTGGGGAAGAACTCAGAGTGTCTCTAAGTCTAGCCGCTCTTCGGGAAGAAGAGAGACCGGGCTTCCCTTCTACTTGGCATGGATCCTCCTTTCATAGTCCAAGGGGAGTCCACAGCGCCTAGCTCACATGTGAGGAGAAAGCTTTTCCAGGTATGATATGTCTTGTTGCACGCGGCCACCTGCAGAGCCACGCCGGAGTTGGCTCGGGATGTCCTGTCGTCACGTCGCTCGGCGGCTGCGGGCGGCTTGGTCGGGGAGGTGTGACAGCGCACGCCATCGCTTCCAATGTGGAAAACTGAAGCCCTCTCAGTCAAAAGTTCTCTGACTGCACAGGGAGCGGGCTCACAGGGGGTCATCATGAGAGCCCACGCATGCCCGACCGGGCGACAGGCGCGCCGCGCCCCGTCGCCTCGTCATTAATGCAGGTGGTTGGAGAGCTGATCCGCTCGAGTCAGGCTCGTGCCTGGGGCAGAGAGCTCATCGAGCTCTCCGCGCGCACACGGCGTCGAGCTCCTCAGGGACGGAAGCTGTGAGCCCCAGGCTCGGGGAGCGCGCCCCGGGCCCGGGAATGCCCCAGTAATGGGTCCCGAGAATGCGTCCCGGGACCGAGCCAGTGGGTCCCGGGACCGGGGCCCGAGACCGTGGTTTCCGGGAACCGGGGGGCGAGACCCAGGGCCCGGGAATCTCCAGTAATGTGCCCCGGGAACGCGCCCTGGGGCCGCAGCTGTGGGTCCTCGGCCTGGGGGGCGAGACCCGGGGCCCGGGAATGTCCAGTAATGTGCCCCGGGGATGCGCCCCGGAGCCGAAGCTATGGGTCCCCGGCCTGGGGGGCGAGACCCGGGCACGGGAAGTCCCGGCAATGTTCCCGGGGACATGTCCCGGGACGCCCGAGCCCGGGAAGGTCCAGCGATGTGCCCCGGGGACGCGCCCCGGGATCGAGACTGGCTCCCGGGACCGGGGGGCGGGACAAAGGTCCAAGAATGTCCCTGGGCTACGGGGCCCAGGGTGGATGTGAGCGGTCGTCGCGATTCGCCCGGGGAAGGTGCACCCGGGCCCCGACAGTGCTCGGGCCCTAGGCACTCAGCGGAAGAACGGCCGTAGCCGGCCGCCACTTGTGCAGAATGTGGCCCCCGGAGGGGCTGACGTGGCCGAAGATCCACGCGTCCCCGGGGACTGGGGGCCCCCAGTCCCGTTTTGCCGACACATGCAATCGAAGGAAACCGAATATGAATTCATATTACTTCCGTTGTTTACGTGACTATAACAGTACTTACAAGACCCAAAGCTGCATTATACTGATGTCGAGGGCGTCTTGTTGGTAAAACTGGAATAAGTTTCTAAAACCTACCCACACCACCCCTTCGCCGTGGTGGAAGTCATCATCAGTATAGTACGTACCGACAAGGTTGTTGCCCTTTTGCGACTGCTGCATGTACTAGTGATGTAATCTCCACATTTAGGTCAATAGGCCGGAGAGTTGGCTTGGATCGACCAATGGATATCCAATTTTGTATTGATACGCGAGTGGTTCCAGGAGGCATTAGGGTCTTTCCTTGGGCATTCTAATCTATGACCTGCCTTGAAATTTCTAATAGATTCCTGCCTCAGGTGTTTTTTTCCCACAACTCTCTCATAATCTGATGGCATCGGCTATGGAGTGCCCTGTCTCTTCGCCATGACAATAAAGAATTGTTGGATCTTAGGATCCACGGATTCTTTCTTCTCCTTCTCTATAGGACGGAGGAGCAACGTGGTACTACCGTTCATCTCCTTAGAAGCCGGTGGAGTTGGCTCACGAAGCGGTTCTATGTTCTTCTTCAAAGATGTCGATTTCGTCGATCGCGCTAACTTGTTACAAGTAGCATCGCGAGCCCTCTTTTTGTTTGTTGGTTGAGGTGGAGGTGGAGGTGGAGGTGGCGGTGTAGGACTCTTCTGGCATGGTTCCTCTGGTGGCGACATGCGTCCTGGGTGATGTGGAGAAGATATAACCTCGTCGATGTACCGCTTCGGCCATGCGATCCGATTATGTATCGTCTGCCCTAGAGTTGTTACATCATCCTCTGGTGGAATCTCTAGGCTTACGTTCTGATGCCGGGGCTTCACAATCTCCATATTGACCCTGGCATACTATCACGTCCAGAAATTCACTAGAATTTCTAAAGCTAATTTGTGCAATAAATCCTTATTCAAAAATCAGTCGATGTATACAAATCGACAATTTGATAAACATAACCAAAACGAAATAATGATAAATACTTATAACAGAGGCACTTAGTCCTCACATAGAAGAAATCAGCAGTGGAACGGCAACTAGCGTAGCTTCGGCACCAAGCCACAGGCAGCTCAACTGGGGTATAAGCTAAACACCAACCTTCTCCTCCACGTGAATCTTCAATGTGATGATTGCAATATTGCAAGACTGAGTACCACCCACCGTACTCAACAAGCCACACTAAGAAATGCAATGTAATGCAACAGGAATCCAAAGGAAAGGCATAGTATAGCTTATTTGTGTAAACAACATTTAAAACATTTGCATTTATAAACATTGAAAAATAATATAGTTTAATTATTATCAACATTTAATCAATCTCTGAACAATGCTCCAACGCAGTTCAGACCCAAAACCATAACCCTCCAAACCGGAGCTATATAGATTCCATCATCTGTCACCATTAATCATTAGCATTAAGCAGTGTGGGACTAATAACAGAAAACATTGCTAGGCCCGCCCATTGACCGCGGGCACGGCTATTCGAATAGTTTTACTCTGGCTAGAGGTGTACCAATTTACCCACAAGACACGATTCCACACATGTCACCACCCCCCGAAATACCACGATGGTACTGCAAAGGGGGAAACCGTGACAAGACTTTTCACGTAACTCGCCCAACAGAACAACACCCGCTGAACCACCAGTCTCCGGCAGGAACTGATCAGGCACCCAACAGGGAGACGATTCAACGCCCGAAACATGGACTTATTGATATGGCCATGGTGGTTTTATTGACACAGCCACAACACACCGTTGTGCCTCTTGTTGAACTCGCTATACTATAGATCCAACCGTTGCCCATTCTGGCTTGTGGTTAGTATGGTAAATGCTTCGCAACAAGTAGTCCGTGAACCGGTCCTTAGATGTCATGTGCACCGCTAGCAACATTCACAAATCTGGTGCTCACAACCCACCAATCAATCAAGTTTTAGTTGGCACAATTAATTGACCAACCACCACTACAAGAAATCCCTTAATCCATGACGGATTCTCTGTGACGTATTTTGAGAATGTCATGGATATAGTATATCTGTGATGGTTATATAGTTTCCGTAACAAATCAACAATAGTGGGCTTAGCTGGCCCATACTTTATGACGAAATTCTCAAATCTGTCATAAACTCAATAGATAATCGTCATAGATCAACCATATTACGGTGACGAATTCAAATTTGTCACGGTATGGTGGATAAAATAATTGGCTGCTTAAAATAAAAAAATAGGCAGCTTAAAAAAATATTGTTGACATGACATCCTGTGCATTTCAGGCCACATGTGAGGTGTGCTGCCGCGGAGTAAAAAGATTGAACCATATGAGGATCGAACCCATGACCTCCAGGAACACAAAAACACTAGATGACCACTGGGCTAGCTGACTTTTTCTGATAAGCTTAGACTTTTATTCTTTTTGTAACCAGTTTCCGATTGAATAGATGTCAAAATTCCCCATCTGCGTGGCCATGCCCCGTTCACCCGTTGACGCATTCAGGACTTAGACACCAGGGCTAGCGCCGCACCACTGCCGGCGGCCTTCCGATTCGCCGCCGCTCAGGCCCTACGCCCCAGCGCACCTCACCAACGGTGGCCACCGACGCTGACGCTGACCCCTGCCCGCATATGCGACGCCGCATCTCTCCGGCGCCCGGCACTACTGCGCTACATCTCGCCGACTTCCACCACTGCCGTGCCGGGTCGGGTTGGGGGCGGGTTGGGCAGGAACGCCCCCGGCCCCGACCCCCGATTTCTCCACCCGGCCCCGGCCCCGATGCCATGGGCGGGGCGAAATATGGACCCAGCCCCAGCCCCGCCGGTTCTCCTTGCCCGCGCCCCTCGCCCGCGCCTGCGCCTTCGCTCGCGCCCCTTGCCCACGCCCCTCGCCCGCGCCCGCGCCCTCGCCCGTGCCCTCGCCCTCGCCCACGCCCTCGCCCGCCGCTTGCCGCTGTCGCTTGCTGCTGCCGCTCGCCGCCTGCCGCTGTCGCCTGCCGCCGCCGCCTGGCTACCCTGCCCCGCCTGCCCCGTGCTGCCGCCGCCCGCCCCGTGCCACTGCTGCTCGCCGCCTGCCGCCCGCCCTGTGCCGGCGCCGCCCGCCGCCTGCCACTGCGAAGAGGAAGGAGGCGATGGGGAACCGACGCGCCCGCCGCCCGCCACTGCGAAGAGGGAGGATTGTAATTGAACTTTGTGTACATGTACAGATTGTACATATGTACAAATATAATTTTTTGTGAAATTTTTTGACACGCCTAAAAATGTGTGAGTTCAATTCACCCTTAACTTGACTATAATCTCCATAACATATATGCCACATACTCAAATTGTAATGCAAATTCTTGATACAAGTGTTCAAAAAAAATGAAAAAAAGTGCAGAGGTTGGTCTTGACATGGAACAGGGTCACAACAAATTTAAGTTCAAAACTCATTATATTTTAGGAGTTACAAAAATATAAAAAATCAATTTTTTTTGTCTTTTTTGTTCCTCTCAACTTATGATGATTTTAAAACTCAAATTTGGTAAACACATCTAACATAGCTTCTTGAAAGCACTGTAAATTTTTCGAAATTTTTGAAAACATTCAGTTAGTGTGCCACCAGTAAAGTCAACAAAAACAAGGTATATTGACCATGCGTGAGCAGCTACCAGGTGGGGCCTGCCTCCAATTTTTCCCATCCCGCGCTCAGTCCGCCTCCAATTTTTTCGATCCCATGCTCGAGTCCGCCTCCCATATATATCTCTCAGCAGCAAACCCTTCGCCAAAACGCTGCTGCCTCCTCCAGAGTCTAGTCGCCACCTCTCCCCAAACCGCTGCTGCCTCCTCCCAGCACCACCTCTCCCCAAAACGCTGCTGCCTCCTCCAGCCACCGCCTCTCCCGCTCGCCTACACCACATCTCTGGAATCGGCTCCATGGGAATTGGTGCTGCAAGCCCTCTCGTCACCACGCCGACACTGGATCTAGGGGCTGGACTCCACCTCACCTGCACCACATCTGGGGCACTAGGAGCACCATGCCGTCACAGCATCTAGGCCTCTGCTCATGCCGACGGTACCTTCACTGAAGAATCCACAAGGACGTCGGATAGAAGGTACTGTCCTGACTCATCTCTCTATTGAACATATTTTCGATTTCTATTTGTGTGCCTTGAAACTGCTGCTGTTAATGATTGATTACTGTCAGTGCTAGGGTTAGTGACTTTCTCATGTTCCCGCTCCTAGTTTTTCCATACCAAAATTTAAGTACTGAGAAGTCAGTAGTAATCCATCGTTCTTGTTCATTTTGTCATGTTAGAACGGCCAGTGCATCCATACGAACAAAAGCGCCTGGTACAATGTAATGCAAAATAGTGCAAGGCTATGTGAACTTGGGATTCCAGATTTAGCCTATGAGTTTGCAATCAGAAATCCCATTACTGCTGACAAGAATAAGAGAAATTATAGTAGTAAAGACATTGATTCTGACTATGATCCTTCACAAGATGATACTGCTGAAGGAGATTTGTTTGATGATGATAGTGCTAATGTGCTAATTCCTGAATCTTTTTCTTTTTAATGATTAATATATTTATTTCTTTCCTTATGAAATATATATCCTTAAGGAATTGTTGATTGATCATTACTTCCATTACCAACAGGGCTCAAAGGACCCTAAGAAGAGAGTTGCTGACATGCCTCCTAGTGGAATCAAACCTCGTTATAAGAGAGTTTATGCAGAGCCACAACCTACTAGAATTACAAGGTCACAAAAAACCACTGTTACATCAAGTCTGACACCAAGTGATACCAATGTGCACACTCTATCGCTACATGAAGTTGCCCAAGTTGTAGTTGTTGGCAATGCTAATGGCCACACACAGGCCACTGTTGAAGGCTAGTCCTACTACCATGTTTCTTTCTGCCATATTAATAGTGTTGATTGCTTGATTAATTTACATGCATGTGTCACTAGTTCATTTTATTTTCAGACCTGGTCAGTTTAAATTCAGACATATTAATTTTACATTCCTGGGTCATTACCTATTTTACCTCACTAATTGCAGTTCTTATGTTTAACTACAACTAGGAGCAAAGGAGCGACGGGTGAGGGGACCTAATATGGGACATGGACTCCAAAGGATAAACAGAGCTAGGCGTGGCAAGCTACCTGTTGTCATTTCTGAAGGGAGGACAAGACCTGTGGTACCTCTAGTTGCGGCAAAGTTTGCAACTGAATGCAACATTATAGTTAGGAATCATTTGCCCGTGCTTAAGCACTGGAAAGAATACAAGAACCAACTTGGGCTGTTTGAAATATTTATAGGAAAACTTGGTGTAAGTAAATTCTCTATGCCTTGCCCCCATTCAATGTGAAGCAAACTGTTCATTAATTCTTTATACTGGAATTCTTATGCATGCCCTTTGTTTCGTGATAGGCGAAGTTTGATATCAACACCAGTGATGAGGTAGTTCAAAAGGCTTGCTTGCATATGATGAATGTGGCTGTCCGCCAACAACGGTACAGGCTCAAGAAAAAGTATTTTGATCCTTTCCCACTACACTTGGTGCCTAAAACTTCTCCAATCAAATCGATGACTAATGAACAATGGAATGACCTTTTGGACAGTTGGGCCACTGCCAAAAAAATGGTATGTTTCTTCATAAAAGTGGAAGTGTCTTATGTATTTTCATTATTGTGCATGCTGCCTACCACTGCCTTACATATATTCTATCTTTCATGCAGGAGACATGTCAAAAAAATAAAGACAATCGAAGCCAAGTTAAGTTCCATCAAACAACTGATTCTCGTAGCTATATGGTTCTTGTTGAAAATTTGGTAAGTTAGATATATCAATGTGCAGCATATAACTTGTCTAGAACAAACTATACTTGCTTCATTCACTTCTGTTTCTTCCATGTGGTTCATAACAACCATTTGATCTGTTGAAATTGACTTAAAGCAATGTTGTTTTCAGGAAGGCAATTACAGTGATGAAGAACCAAACGCATTGGATCTGTTCAAAGAATGCCACTACAGCAAGAAAAAGAAAGGCTTCACGCCTGCTGTACAATTGGCTATAGTAAGCCATCTTGCTCAAAATACTGCTCTTAAATATGCCTATTTAATTTTAGCTGTCTTTTGATCATGAACACTATTTTTTATTTGCATGATAGACTGAAATGGAAAGCAAGATATATACACCTACAGAAGGCGAAGAATCCATTTTCGCTACTCAAGCTGTGGCTGATGTACTTGCTCAGAAGACTAAGAAGAACCAGTTCCTTCTAAATGTGGGGTTACGGAATCTCTGTTCTAGAAACACAGTAGAGAACACTGAAGCGCAATTGGAGGCTGAAAATATGGCAAAGAATGAGCTATTGAAGCAAGTAGAGGCTCTGTCAAAGCAAGTGAAGGAAACAGAACATGCAAGGATTCGGGACCAAGAGGAGATGAGAAAGAAGCAAACTGATTTGGAGGCGAAACTCGAGCTTGTGCTAAGTCAAATTCAACCAAGTTAGTTGTGTGCTATGTGAGGTTGCGATACACTTTTGCTGCTGTTTTGGGTGCTGGATAAAACTTCTTTTGCTGCTGGATGAAATTGCTTTTGTTGCTGTTTTGCTTTTGTTGCTGCTGTTTAGTGCTTGTTGCTGCTCTTTAGCGCTAAGTGACACTCATTACATTACATGCTGGTTGAAACTGTATGTAAACTTGAGATATTTGTGACATTGCTGAATGAAAAATTGACAAATAGTGTATTTGGATGTCATTGAGTCTGTATGTATATATGAATCAGTTGTGCTTAATTATTTATGAAATGTGCTCCAAGCTGGATTGAATGGAAATTGGTACAAAATTGTTGGGCAATGTTTTAGTTGGGCCACATAAATGGGCTAAAATGTGCCAGCCTATGAAATACAGCAAATGGGCTAGGCCCAATACAATTCTGATATTAAACAGGGCTCAATTTGTGGCTGACATCAACATCCACGTGGCAGACACGTCACTAGGCCTAGTGATGTGGCAACTATTTCTATGACGGACGTGTCTATAATCTGTGACGTTTATTTTCATCACTAACTCTGGGCTTGGGCTAGGTTATGCGGGCCTGATGCCATTCTATGACAGTTACAAAACGTCATGGATTGAATATATCCGTGACGGTTTAACAAGAACGTCATACAAGTTATTCTGTGACACTTAATACATGACCAATTTCAAAAACGTCACAAACAATGCTTTATGACGGTTTCAAAATGAATTGTGACAGAATTTATGCGTCATGGATTATAGGATTTCTTGTAGTGCACGACTCACTATCGTGAAAATAATATCCAGCATCCATTAATTAATCAGAATGAATGAATAGTTTCCCACATAAAATGGCGCTAAAGTTTCTATGCAGTGCTGAGCAGATCCTAAATAATCCAGCTAGACCATTAAATAGTCATCCAGCTAGTCAGTATTATTCACCCAAGGTATCAAGGTATAGATAACAATAACAAAATAGCCATAAATATCAAGGAATGTTGGTTATTAAATAATTCCCCGTAATAATGTCATTCCAAAACATTTCATGCAATAACTTTAAAATAAAATAATTTTCACAAATGGGATCAACATGCTCAAGGGAATTGTGGTGTCACTTGCCTTGCAATAGAAAACGTCTTTCGCAGACTCCACAATCTTCGAAAAACGCGAAATATACGTAACTACACACAAAACAATAAAAACCCTAAGAAACTCTAAATAAACAGTACATAAAAAGTATATAAACAAGTAGATCATAATTTTATATGAATTTAGGAGGAAGAATGGGTCGAATCAAAGTTCAGACGCAAAAGATACTGCCTCCGGAAGATTGAATTCGGAATAAATCCAAAAAGAATTGGAAAAAATATTCCCTGGAATATTCTCTTGATTTTTAATTAAAATAAATATTTTTGGCTGTATATAGTGGTAGGACCCACTGTCATAGGCTAGGTTTACAGAGACTAGGTCCATGGACCAGAGGAAAGATGGATGGTGGACAGGTGATGTGGACCAAGGGCGGATCCAAGGGGTAGGCTTCATCAGGCTCTAGCCTACCCTCCAATTTTTGCAAAAAATTTTGAATTATATATGTACCTGGATTCACCATGGATGGAGGAGCAAGAAACAGCCATGGAAGCCATCGGGAGCAGTCGGGAGCAGGAAGAAGAAGAACAGGGGCGCAGGCAGCGATTCGTGATTGGGCTGGATTGGGCCGGATTAAGTAATTGGCCCATTTGAAAAACCGTCACTCACCTTGACTTAGGGTTGGAGACTCCCTTCGGTTCGGTGCGTTTGCAGGCGGCGGCGGCAAGCAGCACGGGCGGCAAGCAGCAGAGCGCGGCGCGGACCGGCGGCGGCAAGCAGCCAGTAGGCACCGCGCGGCGGCAAGCAGCCACAGCCCACAGGCAGGAGCAGGGCGGCGGCAAGCAGCAGCAGGGGCGGCGGCAAGCAGCAGCAAGGCGGGGGCGGCGCAGGCGGCGGCAAGCAGCAGCTCAGCCAGGCAGCAACAGCTCAGTTAGTATTAATACAGCACCCACTCTTTCCTCTTCTTGTTTCTCTGCATTATCCACCAATGGAAAATTCAATACTGAATTCTAGTCTTATAGTTTCTACTCACTAATATATTTATCTATTGAGGGGATTTATAATTTATAAAATTTATTGGTAGATCTGCAAATTGCAATGGAGAAGAAAACAACATTGCTTAATTACTTTACTAGCAATTCAAGTGACACACCCCAAACTGATGAGAGCACAAATAGATCAAAGAGGCATCGAGTAGAATTTGATCCTAATGAAATTATTGTCGATCCAGCAAAACGAATACAAATAGATGATTATGCTCCTGAAATTAGAGATCAAGTGAGGAGGGCATATTTGTTGAATGGTCCTAACAGAGCACATGGGCATAATTTTCCAAAGACATTAGATGGTAAGATTTGGAGATCCTTTCAACGGAATTGGTTTGATAAATTTGATTGGTTGGAATATAGTGTGGAAAAGGATGCTGCATTTTGTTTCTATTGTTTTCTTTTCAAGAAATCAGCACAAGCCAACACATTTGGAAATGATGTTTTTTTCAAAGAAGGATTCAGTCGTTGGAAAACAGCTTTGGATAGTTTTAATAAACATGTTGGTGGTCCAAATAGTTTTCACAACATTGCAAGGGGTGAATGTGTTAACTTCAACAACCAACGAGCAAGTGCTACACTGAGCGAGAGATATTCAAGAGTATCGATAATGATACCATCATGAAGCGTTTCCAAGCCTTGAAAACCTGTAAAGTATCCTTGCCTCGTGAACGAATCGCTTCGATTTAGTGGTATGTTGTTTCTTTTCGTTAATACTTGTTTACTCCTACCATTCATTTGTTACTAATTTTGCTAATTTATATATACAGGTGGATGCTCAGTGCTCATTTCACTCTTTGCTAAGGTCTAAAAGAATTCTTTTTTTATTACGTAAGACACCTAGATAAGTTACTTCTCTCTTGTGTATATTTTTCTAATTGATAATATATGTATTGATTTTGGCTTAGACTTAGACGTAGACTTCGAGCCCACCCTCCATTTTTATCCTGGATTCGCCACTTATGTGGACCTAGGGTTTCGGCAAATCTGATGATTTGGATTAGGTCTGAGTCAAACGGACGGTCTGGATCTATTCGAAGACTTTATGTGCATCGGACGGATCAGAGCGGATGGAGATGATTTGACGGCAGAGAGGATTTTAGGGACAATTCACTGGCCTACGCGTCGGTCTCAAAGAGGCGGGATGGGGTCCACTAGTCATGTAGGGAAAAGGTACTGCCGTCTGAGCCCACTAGTCATGCACAGAGGAGGGAGTCCGGGGCCCTCATGCAGTGACACACTGGGCCAGCTGACCGGGCCCCCATCATTGGCCCAGGCTGGGCAAAATTGGTTGCTGGCTAAGGCGCCATGGCGGCCGAGAAGGTCGGGGCGACGGCTGGCGCGACGGTGCAGCAACGGGACGCAGGCGATGGCGAAGACCAGCGCGGGACGGCGACAGACGACGAGCGGCAGGCCGGTGGAGAGGGAACAGCGACGGCGGCAGACAGGATCGAGCAGAGCGGCGGCGACGCGGTTAGGGCGCTCACCGTCGAGCGAAGAGACGACGGCAGCTGGGTGCAGCGGCATCCACGACTGGAGAGGTGAGAGGAGGCGGCGGCGCTGGTCCGGCGGTGGTAGGCGGCGAAGCCGGTGGAGAGGGAACGGCGACGGCGGCTGGCGAAGAAGGCGCAAATAACGACGTCGTCCGAGGCGACCGGCGGTAGGGTGCAGGTGATGGCGGCGGGGCACAGGGGCAGCAGAGGTAGGCGGCCATGCTTCTTATAGGGGAGGAAGGAGATAAAGTAGGCGGGTGTGGCGACGCCGGACTCCAAAGTCCCAGAGCGGCACGACGGTTTTGGCGGTGCCGGACGCGGGAGGCGGTTGAGCGAGGCGGCACGGCGTGGCTGGCAGGGCCGGGCGGCGGAGCAGTGGTGGCAGACGCGCGTGAGCCGGAGGCGCGTAGGTCGGACCGGGGCTCGGCTAGACGCAGGGGCAGGAGCAGGGCGACTCGGCCAGGGCTCGGGCTCCTGCTGCAGAGAGGGAAGAGGACAAACGGGGAAGGAAGAGGAACAAGAAAGAAAGGAAAAGGAGTAAAAAAAGAAAGAAAGACGAAAAGAGGAAAGAAAGGAAAAAAAGGAAAGACCAAGGGTTTTTTTAAAAAAATCTTAAATTGAGGAATTTAGAATTTTAGATTATTTAGGGAGTCAAGGATTATTTTGGAAAATCGGAATTTGGGGAGTTTTTGGAATATTGGAATATTTGGAATATTACGACTATATATTTTTGGAAGCTCAAAAATATCGGAACATTTTCGGAATCGGAATTTTTCTTTGGAATTGGGCAGATCAAAGGGATTTTGGGACCACAGCCCGAGTCCGGATAGAACAGAAGGGCACAAAGGGATCGCACCAGAAACGACCCAAGAAAAGAAATTTAGAATTTATTTAAATAATTACTAAAATTGATCTTTGTGATATTAAAATTAATTCTGGAGCTTCGAAAAATCCGAAAAAATTTTAGAGAGTGTAATTACACACAACAAATTTATAAAAAAATGATTTCGACCATGATTTATTAAAGAGAATTTTTATTTCCCATTTTTTACTTTACTTAATTGATTTGCTTTACAATTTAATATAAATTCTAGAAAATCAATATTTAATTCCCAAAAAATCGGGCTATGACACATACCCATCTGGAAGTGGAAGCTCGTGTAACACCTGCATGCTCTCGTATGGGTATGCCATGCCTTTAGCCACCTCTTTGCTAAGGTGCTTCCATGGTATGTGGAGCTTGCATGACGTTGGTCTTATTATCTCGTCAACAGGATATGTTGTGTTGCACTGCTATACTTGGTGCTCAATAGATGCACATCTGCTCTTCTTACGACCGACTGGGCTAGCTTCTGTTGGGCTAGGCACTACTGTCACGCTTGCTTGCATTTGAGTTAGTGCAGTTTGCAACCTTTCTTCAAACTGCGCCGCCAACCTTGCTGTGTGTTCCTGCAACCTAGCTTCAACCTCTTGATCCATTGTTGCCTGGAGCTATGATAAGACCTCAGCAGTGATATTTGTCACACCCCGAAAATTTGCCCTAAATAAAAATCATTTTGGGTAAATAAAAATACAAGAATACACGAGAAAATTTTGTCTGTGAAAGTGTTTGAATAAAATTTTAAAATTTTCAATATTAAAAATCCCAAGTTAAAATTTTAATTAAATTCTTGGATGCTTTTATATTCCCTGAGGTTTTGTTGGAATATTTTAAGCATTCAAGTATTTATAATAATAATCTACCTTTTGTTTCATGGTGGTTTTTGCTTTCAGTAAATTCCCCATGACTTAATAGACTTTCTGAAATTTTCTCGGATTTTTCGAAGCTCCAGAATTAATTTTAATGTAATAAAGATCACTTTAGTAATTAAATAAACATAAAAATAAAATTCTTTTCTTTTTCCTTGATCGGGTCGTTCCTCCTCTAACCCTTATTGTACCTCTCTGTTCAGCCCGTACTTAGGTTTCTTTCCTATGCAAGTGTCTAGGTGTCGTTCACGAAACCCTAGTCTCCTCGAAAACCTAGATCCAGAGTCCTCGGATTTATTCGCTCTCGAAACCTTAAAACTCCTTCTAACTCCTGATCCGAGATTCTCGGATTTATCCATATTCCCGGAATCCTATAAGCCCAGATCCTCCAATATTCCTAGAGTTGCCAAATTTCAGTAAAATATTCTCGTCGATTCTTTTATTCCCAGAATATTTACAATATTCTAAATATTCTTCTTTTTTCCAGTTTCCGGAAAATATCCCCCATTTTCCAAATTCCAGAAATATCCTCATAACTAGAATATCTCCTATACTCACAAAAATACCCTAAAATTCCTTGGAATTGTTTAATCCCCAACTCCTCTAATATTCTAATTTTTCGAATCCCGCAAAATGTTCTCCGTTTTTGGATTCCCTGAAAATGTTTCCAATATTCCATTGATCGCGAAGTATTCCAATGCTCTAGAGATCCTCAAATATTCCAATTTTTCGATCTCCACAAAACATCCCCATTTTCACCAATTCCCATATATATATATATATATATATATATATATATATATATATATATATATATATATATATATATATATATATATATATATATATATATATATATACCCGGAATATTCCAACGTTCTGAATATACCCACAATTTCGAATTCCAGAATATTCCGCCAATTCTGTAAATATCCCGAATTCCAATTTTTCCAAATTTGGAATTTTTTAGAAAACCCCTTTAATTCTCCTCTCTACCTTTTCCCCACTTTCCTTTTATTTTCTCTTTTTTTCTTCTTTTTCCTCTTTCCTTCAGTGTTCATCTTCTTCTTTCTACTTTCCTTCGGCCTCCTCTCTCCCTCGTTCCGATCTGCCTCAGGCGCCGCTCGCTCCTGCCGTCTCCCAGGCTCGGCCTGGCCTGCCCCTACCGCGGCCCTCGGCCCAGCTTGCCGCTCCGCCGCCGGCCCAGCCCAGCGCCTCGCCACCGCGCCGCCCAAATCCTGCCGCCAAGCCCGGCCGCGTGCTGTCACTCCACCGCCGGACTCCCCGCCACCTGCTGCGCCATCTGTGCCGCCACCCGTGCCCTAGCTCCTCCCTCCCCCTATAAAAGCCGCCGCGCTCTGCCCCCTCGCGAACCCTAGCAGCGCCGCGCCCCGCCCTAAGCCGCCGCCTCTTGCTTCTTGGCTGCCGCCGTCGCCGCTCCGTTTCAGCCGCTGCAAGCCGACGCTGTTCGGGGTCGTCGTCGTCGCCTTCGCGACCGCCGGTCGCCACTGGTGAGCATCCTGACCGAAGCCGCCCTCCTCTGTTCGTCGCCGCCATCGTTTACTCCAGCCGGCTCCCGCCTCTGTCAATCTTTTCCAATCGGCATCGCCGCCCACCTCCGAACCCGGCGCTGACCCCTGTTGCTCCCCCTCGGCATCGCCCTCTCCCCTTCCCCGCTGGTGCATCGTCATCGTCACTGCCGCACCGCCGCCGGTCGCCGTCATTGTCGCCCTCACCGCCGTGCCGTCGCCGGCGTCGTCGTCCTCGCCCCGGGCTCGCTATTTCCCTCGCCGCCAGTTGCCGCTGCTCGTCGTCACTGCTGTCGAACGCCCTCGGCTTGCCAGCTTGCGCCATGGCCGGGTACCGAGCCCGAGCTCTCTTCCCTAGGACACTGACAGTGGGCCCCGGTCGGCAGTACCCCTTCCCCTCCTGTGCTGACATGTGGCCCAGAGCCAAATCCCCAACTTGATCTCAGCCGTTGGATCATTTAGATCCAATCCGAGCCGCTAGATATCCATTACAAATCCCAATTTAAATCCTAACCGCCCAATCTCCTCAGATTAAATCTCGGCCGCCCGATCACTCAGATTCGACCAGAGTCGCACTGCATCGCCACGTCGTCTGCCATATCAGCCCTAACTCCTACGTGTCGCCACGCATCGCTCCAGTCAGCTAGTCTACTACTCCCATCTTCCTATGCTTCATAGCCCCGTACCACCATGAGCCCTGTCAAAAATATTAATTTTAATCTGAATTTTCAGGGAATATTCTTTTCTAATTCTTTTTGGATTTTCTTTGGAATCAAACTTCTGAGGGTTATATCTTTTCGTCAGAACTCCGATTCAATCCGTTCTTATTCCTAAATTCATCTAAAATCATGATCTATATGCTTATATACTTCTTATGTATTGTTTATTTGGAGTATCTTAGGATTTTTCCTTATTTTGTATGTAGTCGCTTATATCGCCGTTTCGGAGGATCGCGAAGACCGAGAAAGAGTTCGGAAGATTTGCGGAAGATGTTTTCTATTGCAAGGCAAGTCACACGACAATTTCCTTGAGCATATTGATCCCATTTATGAAAACTATTTTATTTTAACGTTATTGCATGCAATGTTTTGGAATGATATTATTATGGGTATTTATTTATTATCCAATAATGCTTGATTAATATGGCTACTTTGGTTATTGATACATGTACCTTGATACCCTGGGTAAATAATATTGACTAGCTGGATAGCTATTTAATGGTCTAACTAGATTATTTTAGGATTTGCTTAGCCAGTGCATAGAAATCGTAGCGTTATTTTATGTGGGGAAACTATTCAATTACCAATGATTAATGGTTATCCTTTCACGACAGTTGGTCGTGGCTGGTTAATTACTATGCCAACTAAAAATGGGTTGTGAGCACATGAAATGATGATGTTGCTAGTAATGCTCATGACAGTTAAGGACCGGTTCACGGACTACTTGTTGCGAAGCATTACTCGTACTAACCACAAGCCAGAATGGGCAACGGCTGGACCCATAGTGTAGCGAGTTCCACAGGAGGCACCACGGTGTGTTGTGACTGTGTCAATAAGTTCATGTTTTGGGCATTGAACCGTCTCCCTGTTGGGTGCCTGATCAATTCCTGCCGGAAACTGGTGGTTCAGTAGGTTTTTCTGTTGGGCAAGTTATATGAAAGGTCTTGTCATGGTTTTCGCCTTTGCAGTATCATGGTGGTATTTCGGGGCATGGTGACATGTGTGGAACCGTGTCTTGTGGGTAAAGTTGTACACATCTGGCCAAAATAAAAATATTCGAATAGCCGTGCCTACGGTCAATGGGCGGGCCTAACAATGTTTTCTGTGATTAGTCCCACATTATTCATTAATGCTGATAAATGATGGAACTTGGTAGCTCCAGTTTGGAGAGTTATGATTTGGGTCTGAACTGCGTTGGAGCGCTGTTTAGATATTTGTTCAATGTTGATAATTAAACAATACCGTTTTCAATGATTTTAAATGCAAATGTTTTAAACGTCATTTATGCAAATAAGCCATACTATGCCTTTTCTTTGGAATCCTGTTGCATTACATTACATTTTCTAGTATGACTTGTTGAGTACGGTGGGTGGAACTCAGTCTTGCATTACTACAAAGTGAAGCTTTACGAAGCGGAGAAATTTGGTGGTTGGTTTATACCCCAGTTGAGCTGCCTGTGGCTTAATGTTGAAGCTACACTAGTTACCATTCTGCTGCTGATTTCTTCTACGTCAGGACTAAGTGCTTTTTTTCTGTAAGTATTTATCGTTATTACGTTTTGTTTATGTTTATCAAATTGTCGATTTGTGTACCTCGGCTGATTCTTGGACGAGAATTTATTACACAAATTAGCTTCTGGTGAATTTTTGGGCGTGACAATTGATTCTTGCAGAAGACGCGTCTCTGCATGCTTACCCCTACTGCGAGATCTATAACTATCGACTGATTTCGTGCAGCCAGAGTGCTCTTTGTTCCCAAGGACGAGTGTCAACTCATCATTCTCACGGTTTGGCATAAACTCTTCTTGTGATGATTTAAGGTTAGCCTCGGCTAACCTCTGGTTTACCTCCTCTTCTTGAGCACCTCTTGAAATCAAGCTCCCGTCATCTGAGAGACTGGGCCCCCTTGCCATAGAGTAATTTCTTGTTCTCCTTGTCCATCCTTTCACCGCTGTTTGAACACCTCTTTTCTCCAACTCCTCCCAAAGATCCCATTCATACTCCTTGTTCAGATAACCTCTAGGGCCAAGACGATGGGGGTCTATATTCTTCAGGGAATTGGTCTTATTACGTACGCTAATCCGTTGGGATTCGTCAAATGTCTTGTATTGCACGAATTCATCCCAGAAATCCTTCATGTTTTCCCAGCAGGGAAGGTTGAAGTCCAGTCTCTCCCCCTTTGCCAAAAAATTCTTATATAGGTCAGCCTTGTGCTTCTTGAATAGGGTCGCCATCTATGTTAGGCCCGCTTTCTTGGGTAGCTCAAGCGAACATGGAGAAAAGGTGATCTTCTCCGTCAGCTTGGACTAACACATGTTCTTTTCTTCAACAGGCACCACTAGTAGATCTGGGCAAGTTCGATCGGATCTCCAGACTTGATACTTGATGGGAACGAAGTCCCTGACAATGCACCCACACGCCGTTCTCCAAGCCTTCATAGCACTGAGCGGCTCAATGGGATTACCATTCGCTGCCAGGGCCGTAACTGTGTACCTGCCCTTCGGTAATCATTCTGTTTGATCCTCTTGGAACACATGCCCTTTGTTCGTTTCCTACGGAGGGCTCCGAATGGCCAGATACCTTCATAATATCGTAGGAATATCAATGTACCGAGTTATAATGACACGTGATTTAATCTATCGTCCTTAAGTGTTTATTTACCGGCGCATTCTGAGGGTCTTGATTCTCGTTCAAGTTCAGGTAATTGGAGGGGCTTCCGCCCGGGCTTGAGTCTCCATCTATACCATCGTTCGGGCCTTGTTCGTGCTCCATTTCTGTCTTTCAAACTAATAAAATATACGATAAACAATACAGAACGCTATCGTCGTTTCTATCAGGGATCAAAAGTGCTAAATGGGAATAGCATGATAGGGAAGCAAAAGTGCAGGCATGGTTTCCCTAAAAAGGAATTTAAATGCCTTTCAATGATCTATGTGGTATTTAGTTCTACCATCTATAAATTTAAAATATCTTAAGGGAATCAAAAGTCTATGTGGTATTTGGGGCTAAAAAAAATTCCAACGTAGTGCTGTTTTGTCGTGAGAAGTATAGCACATATGCCTTGAGCCTGAATAATAGGGTATATTATTCCTTGAGTATAACATATGATGCAAAAAAACTGTCCTCAGAGCTTGTATAGAAAATGCAAGTTTCAGTCATATATAGATGACCAAAGGAACCATCGGATTTAAAAAAGAAAAAAAGAGAGGCCTAGTTGTTAATGACAACTTAGACCAAATTATGGGCAGAAACTTGCCTACTACAACAAATAGTCGTGTTGGTAGTCATATGCAGTCATAGTTTACTTAGATTCCATGCAGTGACTAGATTACTCTATCTCTTTTTTTGTCATTAATATCCTCTAAGTATAGCTCATACATTTATAGACAATTTCCTAAGCATATATAGGGCAAATTCAAAAAAGAGCAAAATATATGCATAGGAATATCAATATACAGCCTAGATGGTTTTCTACTAGCAAAGGGCTTTTAGGAGCAGTGGCCTTCTCAAAACTCAGCACAGCCACTCATATCATGCCGTAGAAACAGAAATAAATATATGACAACTGCCATTTGTATAGCTCATACACTCAGATGGAAAAGGATCACAAACCGATTAATTAGAAATAGCTAATATATGACAGCCAATCCACACTGCCCAATCACAAACCGATTAATTAGAAATAGCTAATATACGACAGATTGAAATGGAATTTTGAAAAGGGAGAAAAAAGATTGCAGCACACAGGAAGCACCATGGCAGCTAGCTACAGGTGCATTTGAATCAAATAATTTACCATGGCAGCTAGCTATAGCCTGTACACAGCCATGCAGTATAGGCATTTTATTGAAGATCTCTTGTTATATTGCATTAACCTAGGGATAAATGGTGGAAGAAATGTTACAATAACTAATATTAAATCCTAGATTTTTCTCATGGGAGCTATTAGTTAGCACCAATTAATGGACTAGCTGATAAATTTTATTAGTTATATCATTGTGCTAGCTGTGTGCATATATATAATTGCAAGCACACCATGAAGCTAACTCTTTTCACTGGAGTATTATATAAAATCAACCATTTGGCAAATTAAGCAAAAAAATGGCATAATTATGTATACAAGTTAACTCCTTTCACAGCTCTGGAAAATGAAGTTTGAAGAATTGGAACAAATAGCACTTCCAGTCACTATTCACAATAAGGACTGAAATGATTGCACACAGCTGTAGGGGATGGAATAACATGGAGTAAGCACGGCTAATTGAACAGTGATTGAATTCAAGAACACACACATATGAATACAATAAACAATCGGAATATATTTCAACATCTGGATAATTTATCTAAATTTAATCTCATTTTCCAAGCAGACGTTAAACAACTTTTTCATGTCAGCTTAAAAGATGAGCAAAGAGCAACACAACAGAAAATTGATGAGCCTTAACGCAAGATTTCACTCCACTCAGTTACATATATACAGCTGACATTTGACTATAGCTACTAGTGTCACTGTGCAAGCTCATCAATATTCATCACCATAATTTTTCATAGAATAATGAGTATAAAATTCAGAGAATACCGCGTGCATTAGTGTTCATCGGCGAGAATTGGAATCAAATTCACAGTAGACAGTACATATTCCGATCGTTGGTCCAGGGGCCCCACTGAGCTGGTCCAGGGAGCGGGCGGCGGCATCGTCCAGGCGGTGGCGTCCAGGCGGCGGCGGTAGCGTCTAGGCGGCGGCGTCCAGGCTGCGGGGGTGGGCGGTGGCGTCCAGGCGGCGGCGGCGGCACGGCGTCGAGGCTTCGTGCGGCGACTAACAGATAAGAGAGAGACCAAGAGAGAGGAAGAGGGGAGGGGGGAGTTCCTCACCTTGTAGCGGCGGTGGTGGCTCAGATCGACGCCCACGCGATACGGCAGCAGTGCTCGGCGTCCAGGCGCTGGCTGCGGGCGGCGTCGTCGAGGCGGTGGCGGCGGCGCGGTGTGTGAGTTGAGGGTTTGGGAAGATACAGTGGCAGGTGGAATAAATATATAGGAGATTCATCTGTGCCGGGTATTAAGAGATATGACTCGTCTGTGTTGGATATTAACTATACCTGGCACCGACCCAACTTAATTTATATCGGGTATTAATAATACCTGGCACAGATAAGTAATACCCTAAAAAGCATAAATAATATATAAAAACATATTTTGTCGTGACATTTTATTTGTAATTATTATTTCCAATGGATTAAAATAGTAATAAAAATAAATACTAAAAGTATATTTTGTCGTGACATTTCATTTGTAATTATTATTTTCAATGGATTAAAATAGTAATAAAAATAAATACTAAAAGCATATTTTGTCGTGACATTTTATTTGTAATTATTATTTCCAATGGATTAAAATAGTAATAAAAATAAATACTAAAAGCATATTTTGTCATGACATTTTATTTGCAATTATTATTTCCAATGAATTAAAATAGAAATAAAAATAAATACTAAAAGCACAATAAAAATTTAGACATTGCTTCAAATATTATACCAAATATTACATAGATACATTAATTAGCCATGGATACATGAGTATCGATAATTAAACATAAAACTATTATTATCGTCTATTTTGCCGGAACAAGCAGCACTCTCTTATGATTCATGATGTATGTATGTGGTGTTCTTATCGAGGGAGATCTTTGTATGACCTATGTTGAGCGCTTGATTGCGAAGGAGTACCTTAAAGTCTTGAGTGTAGTCTTCTTCGCTAACACGTTGTCAACTCCGACGATCTTTCTTTTTTCCTTAAAGAACCTATATGGCGTCCCTTGGCTGATTGGTCAGCACATAATAAAGACTTATGTTACGTCATTGGCAAGTATAAATGGCTCATCATGTATTGCGACTTCTTTAGATCTACAGTAATCCACTCCATCTTTTCAATCCTTATGCCCCTATTGATATTGACCCATTGGCACCTAAATAAAGGGACCTTAAGAGCTTCATAGTCCAGTTGCCATACATTTTTATGACTCTGTAGTATGTGTCCTGGCCGATCACTTGTTGAAGCATCATAGCGGACAACATTGTTCTGGTTTGTACTCTTCGCATCTTGCCTCTTCGTATAGAAAGTAAACCCGTTGATAACATATGCTTCGAATGTCAAGATTGTGTTAGATGGTCCTCGTGCCAACAAATGCTCAGCTGCTCATAGTCTATGCCCATATTAATGATATGCACTTTCAGCTAATCACCGAAAAACAAAGCCTATGTGTCTGCTTCAAGATCATGCTTACTGACCTGCATGATTTTATCTTCACAGCATGTTCAAGTGAATGTCGAAACACGGGGACACTACTACCGATTGTTGCAGCACCGCAAAAAGGGCTTGCCAAATCGATACGACATCAGGAGCGTTACATTGATTGTGACCGATGTTTCTTCTTACCATGTAGGCCTCCCCTAATGGCGAGAGAGCGACAAAAGAGGGGACCTAATTGGTTTGAGATCCATATAGTCGATATAGAACTCGATGATCTCCTCGGTTGAAATACCCTTGACAATGCTGCCTTTCGAACGGGACCTGTTACGGACGAAACCCTTCAAAAACCCCCATGAGGCCTCTCGAAGGGATACATTTGGTGCATTATACCGGGGCCTAGGATTCTAATCTCCTTCACAAGGTTGGGAACGATGAGATGCCCATGTGATGTTGAAAAATGATAGAGGAAAACACATCTCTAGCTGGCATAACGTAATGACCATGTCTTCCTGAAGTTTCGTAGCGTTGTAGATCCACAACATTTGTGAGATAGTATGAAAAATGCACACAATTTGTTATTGGTCCATGGATTTTCTCCAGCAGAAGTCTCTTATCGCAATGGAGAAGCAGTTGTGTCATCATCACGTGGCAATCATGTGACTTCATACTAACTAATTTTTTCTCTTTCATATTGACCTTAGTTCTAATGTTGGAAGTATCCGATGATACCTTGACTCCGTGCAAGCAACTCGCAAAAGCTGGTTTTCTCGGTCTTACCTGAGGGTGTAGGAGGTAGCTTGTTAACCACCCTGAAATTACCTAATTTCATAATTATGGGCAAAAACGGAATTTTAGAAATATATTCAAAAGTCTCAAGGAGTGCAATATAAATAAAAATAGAGAAAAATGTTCTTAACAAAAATAGGCTGGAAGTAATTTTAGAAAATACTTTGCTTAATTATCTATCTCCTGGAATTTTCTGGGATTTATTTGAGCAATGAAAGTATTTTTAATAATTGAAACAAGCATTTCAGTGATTAAATAAAATAAAAACAAAATAAAAATCCCTTGTCAGCCTCTGGGCCGAATTCGGCCCAGCCTCTCTCTCCCCCTTGCCCTCCCCGCGCGCGAACGCAAGCAGCCCAGGCGGCCCATCTCCTTTTGCTTTCTTTCTTTCGTCGATAGGTGGGCCCCACCTGTCGGGTCGTCGTCTACCTCCCGCCGGGGCTGGAGTCCGACTCAGCACAGTGGCCGCCGCGAATCCACCCAAATCCCATCTCCGCGTGCGGCCAATCTAAAATTAGTTAGGGAAATTCTCCCCTTACCCTCTCTATCTTTTCCCCAAAAATCATGGGAGTTAACCCTGGGAACGCCCGCCTATCCGAGCTCTGGGGCTTCGGCTGTCGAACGAAAACTTAATCCACCGCCGCGCGCGTATCCAAGCATCTCGCCTCCCCTCCGCTATATATTAGCATCCCTTGGCGCCCCTCTTCTCTCTTCCCCTCAACCCTAGCCCCGAGAAATCTCCGCTCTGCCGTCGCCGCCAAGCGCCAGCTTAGCGCCGCCATCGCCATAGTCGTCGCCAGCTCTCGCCACCGCTTCTGTCAGCAGCGCGCCCGCCACGTGAGAGCTAGGCTGCCGTCTCCCAGTCGCGGAGTCTGCCGAACCCCGACGTCGTCAAACTTGAAAAGCTTTGCTGCAAAAAACCTCGCCGCCGTCACTACGTCGTCGTTTGTCGTCGTTCCACCCACGTGAGAAATCCCCGATCCCTTACTTGTTTCTATCCTCGCCGCACAACGCCGCACCACGATCGCCGTCGACCATCGATTCCAAGCCGCCGCTGTCGCCTTTGCGACGTGGACGCCGCGTAGGAAGCCAGTGTGGCCGCCGCGTCAGCCGCAAGATCGATCCGGGAAGGTTTAAATCCTAAGCTGTTCGGATCCATTCTAGTTAGATCTCGGCGATTAGATCCCTTAGGATAGATCCTAACCGTTGGATTAGATCCTCAGCTGTTCGATCCATCTTAAAACCCTAGATCAATCTGGACCGTCTGATCAAATCCCTTAGCAATCTCAGCCGTTGGATTCTCTGTTGGCCCTCGGTAGACTCGGTCTATAGTGAACCAGACACCTCCATCTCTCTGACCAGTGGGCCCCAGGTGTCAGCCGCCTCTCTCTCCTGTGCTGACGCCATAAATCCCTTTTCCTGAATTAAAATAAATTATAAATGATGTCATAAATCTATAATTAATTTCTTTAACACATGAAATAGACATTAAACTTCTAAAATTCATAACTAATTCATCCAAACTCCATTTAGGGTGATTCAACTTGCAGAATTCTTTAAAAATCAAGATCTATGAATTAAAAATATAATATTGTACTTTGAGTGTGTGCTTATGTATTGTTTTGCTTATTTTTATTTATTACTATTAGTCGCCAACGTTCCGGAAGAGTCGGGATTTATCGAAGAGTGTTCGGAAGCTTGTGCAGAGCAGCAAAGTAAGTTACATAGATTCCTCAACACCTTTGAGCATGTTATACCTATGTTTAAAGCTATCTTTTTCTTCAACTATGAATTTATTTTTATAATGTCATTTGGAAGGGAAGCCTTTATTCTTGATTATGGCCTTGTTGATTTGATTAACTGACATTGTACCTATGTGAGTAATGTGACTAGCTAGCTCTAATTATTAGTTAGCTAGAATAATTCTAGGATCCTGCTTAACCATGCCTAGACACTATACTATAACTTATGGGCTATCATTTAAACCCTGATTACAATATTCAGTTCACATGAAATGATGATTCAATCACAACTGTGGTCGTGTGAGGATAATTTAATGGTCCACTAAAATTTGACTAAATGGTGGGTTGTGAGCACTAGGGTTGTGAATGTTGCTAGCGGTGCTCATGACAGTTAAGGATCGGTTCACGGACTACTTGTTGCAAAGTAATACCCGTCTAACCACAAGCCATATGGTAATGGTGGACTAAAGTGTAGTTCGTTCAATCGGAGACCCCACGGTATGCTTCTTCAGTAAAAAATTGTACAGATGATATGAAGAGATGAAGTCGTCAAACTAATTGAAAAGGAGGCCTTGGCGGGAAGTATTAGGACTTCCCACAGTTTGGCAGAGGTCCACAAAGGAGGCCTTGAACTTACCCGAGAAAAGATCAGAGCTTGGTTGGTGGCTGAGTGGTAGAGATGTTAGTTGTGCGGGAAAGGAGGTCCTGCTAAAATCAGTGGCACAGGCAGTACCAACTTACCCTATGAGCTGCTGTCTATTGCCAGCAGACACATGCAAAAAGATGAAGTCGATCATTGCAAACTACTGGTGGGGGAGCTCGCGGATAACCGCCATATTTCCACTGGCAAAGCTGGATAATTTAACTAAGTCAAAGCCCAGGGGGCATGGTTTCAGAGACCTAGGCTATTCAACTAGCAATGTTGGGAAAACAAGGCTCGAGACTCATGGAGAGGCCGGATTCCCTGTGTGCGAGAGTCCTAAAAGGAAGGTATTATCATGATGGGGATTTTTTACAGGCAACTAAAAAGAAACATGCTAGCCACACTTGGCGTGCAGTCCTGGCTGGAAGAAACGTCCTGCCAGCAGGGACAGTAAGGAGGATCGCGATGGTACACTCTAATGTTTGGCGTCAAAAATGGATAGCAAACCATTTTCTAGGATGTCCAGTTACGCCTGAGAGTGAAAACATTCAGATGGTATCTGACCTGATCACTCCGAGTGGGGTATGGAATGAAGACTTGATCCGAGAAAGCTTTGTGGAGTTTGATGCAGAGGCAATCCTAAGAACTCCATGTAGGACAGCCCAAAGAGATATTTGGGCTTGGGCACCGGAGAAACATGGCATGTATACGGTGCGGTCAGCCTATCGCCTACTAAATAAACAGAAGCATGTTTGTCTGGAAGAGGGAGGACAGGAGACTTCGTCAGAGGAAGTATGGGGAAAAATTTGGCGACTGGAGGTTCCACCAAAGGTTCGTGTGTTCTTCTGGCTGGTGATCCACGAGTTTCTCCCGGCGAAACTGATTCTTCACAGGAGGCATATTGAGCGAACTAAAGCTTGTGAGGTATGTGGAGCAGAAGACGAGTCCATAAAACATGTGCTGATGGACTGTACAGTAGCCAAGATCTTTTGGAACAATGCAAAGCAGATCACTGGAGTTAAAATCCCATGACTACATCCGATGACATGGGCGCATGATTTACTTTCTGAGAAGTGTGTCCAGAAAGGAAGCAGCGTTATATCTGTGGAATGTGGTCGCTCTGGATGGCCAGAAATAGGAGGCGACATGGAGAGAAACCTATAGATATGAGGCAGGCGCTATATTGGGTGCAGGATACTACCTATGACTTGTGGCAGTTTGTGACCAGGTAGTAGAGAAGAAGAGGAGCCAGTGCGGCGTGGTTGAGTCCGCCGAAGCCCAGTTGTTCAAGTGTACACAGACGGAGCATTTTATTCTCTGATGTTCGGAGCAGTCGAAATAGTGCTACGTGATCATGAGGGGACCTTCCTAGGGCGATAACAAGATGGCAAGAGTACTGTCTGGATGCGCTCCACGATGAAGCGCAAGCTTGCAAGGAAGGTCTGAATTGGCTCGACGAGCTGGCATCCGATACTTGTTGTCTCGAGACGGACGTCAGGAACTTCTGCACCTGTGGAAGTTAGGTGATGCCCAGCGATCATCGATTGAAGCTGTGCTGATGGAGATTCGCATGCTGAGCCGGAGCTTCGTGGGTTTTCAGTTTGTGTTTGCTAGTAGATCTTATAATAAAGTAGCCCATGAATGTGCTAAGCAAGTCTCTCGTAATCTGATGGTGGTGGATGGCAAAGAGCCGCGCCTCGTTACAGGACTGTTGAGAAAACGTCATAGGTGGCCAAAGGGCCGCCCGGCCGGCCGCCCTAGCACATAGTGGCACGGCACTATGCGGCACGGCCCGTGTAGGCACGGTTCCTGTAGCGGGCCGTGCGTGCGGCCGCGTGCCTCCCCCGGCCGCCCAGGCGGCCGCGAGGTCGTGGTCGTGCCGTGCTGGACCGGCTCGTCGCGGCCCACCGTGCCTGCCCGGCCGGCCCGGTCGCCACGCCTGCGCTGCCGGCGCTCCGCGTCCCGCTGCCGCTTGCGCCCGCCCTCCGTGTCGCCGCTCTCGCCTGCGCCGCCCCCCTCCACGCTGCCGCCGCCTCGGTCGTCCTCGCGGCCTCCCCTCGCTCCTCCGCTTCCTCTCCGCCGGGTCGGCCTCCCGCGCGTCGGCTCCTCGCTCCTCCGCTCCATTCCCGCCGCCCGGCCTCCTCGCCCCCTCCGCCGCCGCTCCCGCGAGAGATCGCCTCCCCGGCTCACGCCGCCGCTCCCCGCCTGCGCCGCGCCCTCCATGCCTGCCGCCCTCGGCTCTCCGGCCTCCTCCGCTCCTCGGTCCTCGCCTCTCCCGCCGCGTCGGCATCCTCCGCCCCCTTCCCCGCCGCGCTCCGCGAGCGCCTCCCGGCCTTCCGCCGCCTGCCGCCGCCTCGCCGTCGCTCCCCGCTGGTGCGCCGCCCCCGGAGGTTGCCTCCGCCGCCTCCCGCCTGCGCGAGTCCCCGTGCCGCTCGTGCCCCGTGCCTCGCGCCTCTTGCGTCCCGTGCCCACGCCTCTGCCGTGCCCGTGCCGCCGCCCGCCGTGCCCAGTTCCCGTGCCCGTGCCCCGTGCCCGTCCCCGTGCCCAGTGCCCGCGTCGGGCCCTAAGCCACGGCCGTGCCGTGCCGGCCCGCGCGTGCGCACGCCGGCCCAGGCACGGCACGGCTACTCGGCGTGCCGGCGCACGGCCCAGGCCAACGTGCCGGGCCGGGGCCGGGCACGGTTACTGTAGCACCGTGCAGGCGCCCGACGGGGCACGGCCCATTTGGACATCTCTAGAAAACGATTGTAATCCTGGTGGATAAGTTAATGAAAGCTCGGTGATTCTCAAAAAAAAAGACCACCATGGCTGCATCAATAAGTCCATGTTTTGGGTGTTAGATCGTCTCCTGTCTAGAACCTGATACCCTACGGAGACTAGTGATTCAGCGGGTGGCTCTCTTGTTGTGCGGGTTACATGGAGGGTCGTGTCACAACTCATTTCCGAGGTACCATGGTGGTATTGAGTGTTGGAGAAAATAAAATTACAGTGTTGACTAAAATTGATTCATTGAGTTTATCCCCTTAGAAATTCAATCACCTATGCGGAAAATTTAATTCTAATCACTGACCTGCTTGTGAAGCCATCTTGACTTGATTTCTTCTTCTTCTCTGCTTCCTCTTCTTCTTGATGCTTCTCTGCGTGTGTGCGCCGACGGACGGATTGATGAAGACGTAGAAGGACCTCACGAACCCTTCTAGTGCGTTTGTGGATCGGGCACAATTAGGGTTTGTAGTTGGAGACCCCCCCCCCCCCCCAGAGCAGCGTCCCGTTCTTCTCCAATTTCTCTTTTATATGTGCACTAGTGGGGCTCGGGGTTTCCTTCGTTTAGGAGGTTCGGTTGAATCCAACGATCACGGATTCTATTCTCTTATCTTATCTCTCTAAGCCAATAAAAACAACCAAACATTCTCCCCTTGATTTAGAGCTTAATTAATTTCTAAGTCTATTAAGTAAAATAGCTTCTCCAAGGCAATGTGTCATTAACCAATTTAAACGTCATTAAGACTACAAGACCTATAGTTCACTATAATACTTAAATAAACTCACATCTTAACTTAGCGGGTGGTGATTGAAAAATTAATCCCCTATTTCCAGGATCTAGTCAAAGGCAATCACTTAATCCCATGCCGGCTACATGTTCTTTAAATAAGTTGGGAGGTAAGCCTTTGGTTTAGCGGATCTGCAAGCATAAATTTAGTATTTATGTACTCAATCTTAATTGTTTGATCTGGACTCTATCTTTCACAACATGATATTTAATGTCAATGTGTTTGGCAGCTTCACTTGACTTGTTGTTACTCGTATAGAATACTGCAGCTCATTATCGCAGTATATAACAAGTGGTCTCTCAATGCTGTCAACCACGTTTTAATCTTGGATGAAATTCTTAAGCCATACGGCCTGCCCCGTCGCATGTACATGCTACAAATTCCGCTTGCATTGTCGACGATGCAGTAAGCGTTTGTTAAAGAGCTTTTCCACGAAATAGCTCCTCCGCAAGGGTGAAAATAATCCTGAAGTGGATTTCTTTTGTCTACGACACCCCGCGAAATCAGCGTCTGAATAGCAAGGACTTCAAGCTTATCAGACTTTCTGTATGTAAGCATGTAATGTTAGTTCCTTGTAAATAACGCAAGAACCTTTCTTTTTACTGCCTTCCAGTGGTCCATTCCTGGTTTAGACAGAAATTTGCAAGCATCCCTGTTGACGAATGCTAAGTCTGGTCGCGTACAGACTTGTGCATACATCAAGCTTCCGACAGTGAAGCATAAGGTACCTTGTCCATTTTCTTTAGATTCTAACTCATTTCTTGGACTTTGGAATAATCCGAATTTATCGCCCTTCATTATTGAGCAGGTGAAGAGGCGCATTTACTCATATTATATCTTTCTAAGATTCTTGAGATGTAAGCTTTCTGAGATAGTCCTAGCACTCCTTTGGACCTGTCTCGGTGAATCTCAATGCCCAAAACATAAGAATGCTTCACCGAATCTTTCATATCAAACTTTGATGACGAAGAATTCTTTAGTTTCTCGCAGCAGGTTCTTATCGCTGCTTGCTAAATAAAATGTCATCAACATAGAGTACTAGGATGATGAATTTACCACCTTTATATTTAACATAAATCACAGTTGTCCATCATCTCCTTAAATCCGAATTGTCTGATATCTGATCGAATTTAAGGTTCCATTGCCTGGACGCTTGTTTAAAGTCCATAGATGGATTATTAAGCTTGCATGCTAAATGGGTTTTTCTTCCATAACAAAACTTCCGTTGTGTCATGTAAACATTTTCTTTTAGGTCACCATTTAAAATGGCAGTCTTTACATCCACTCTGATGGAGTTTCTAAGTCAAAGTGAGCACTAGCGCCATGACAATTCTGAATGAGTCTTTCTTAGCAGACAGGAGAAAAAGTTTCATTATAGTCAATTCTTCTCTCTGTGAAAAACCCTTGGCAACTAGCCTTGCTTGAATCGTTCGATGTTTCCTCTAGAGTCAAGCTTGGTTTGTAGACCTACTTTCAGGCCTACGGTCTGACTCCTTTTGGAACTTCTACTAAATCCCATACTTTATTATGGCCTCATTGATTTTAGTTCATCTTCCATAGCCTGAAGCCACTTAGATGAATCTTTGCTGTTTATTGCTTCTTTAAATGAGGTGGGATCGTCTACTTCCCCATGTCTTCTTCATTCATGTATACTTCATAATAATCAGGGATGGGCAGATCTCCTCACCCGCTGTGACCTTCTTAATTCTTGAGTTTCATTGTTTGTCACTTGAGGTTGAGGATCTTCATGGGAGGTTCTTCTTCATTATGTGTCACTTCAATCTGTTGAGCTCATCATCATTATTACTCTCAATGTTTTCCTCAACAGAAGGTGTAGTACCAGACGGTCCAGAATTACCGTTGGCGTGCTACATCACGTGGCACATTAGAAAATTATGGGGATGTTCTGAATAATTGGAAATATCAGTCTCTCGGATTTCCGGAGTTTGAATATTAGCCGAATTTCCTCAAGATTAAATTTCCCTTGTCTGTGAGCTCCCATTTATTGTCCTCAAGAAAGACAGCATCTAGTCTCCACAAATTTAGTAACCCGATCTGGGCAATAAATCGGTATTCCTTTGGATCTCTCGCGGATAACCGATAAAATGACAGCTCACAGTCTTAGGATCTAATTTCTTTAATTGTGGATTAAATATTCTGGCTTTCCCGCACGACAGCCCCACACACGTAAATAATTGAAGTGTCGTTTTTCTTCCGGTCCATAATTCATAAGGGGTCTTAGGCACTGATTACTAGGCAACTCTGGTTGATTATGTGTGCAGCTGTTTTAAGTGCTCAATCCACAGCTTAGGTACGAATAGAGTGATTTCAGCATACTGCGCACCATATCCATGAGTGTGCGGTGCGTCGTTCTGCTACCCCGTTTCAGCTGAGTTTCTCCAGGCATGGAAATTGGGTCAATTAATTCCCATGTTGCTGGAATACACAAGGCAAATGGACCAGGGAATTTTGCCAAATGGAGCGTGTTTCCCGTAGTATTCACCACCGCGGTCCGATCTCACAATTTTAATTTTCGAGCCATTTATGCTGGTTCTCCACTTAGCTTTAAATATCTTAAATTTCTCAAGAGATTCGGAACGGTCGCTTATGGGGTAATGTAACATAACGGGAATAATCATCTGTGAATGTTATAAATGAATCAAATCCATCCACAGATGTCACCGGGAACGGTCCACAAATATCAGTGTGAATTATTTCAGTGGACTTGAGCTCCTAGTGGCTCCTTTTCTTTATTGTTTTTAGTGAATTTTCCCTTAATGCAATCTATGCAATGATCCGCGTCAGAAAAGTCTAAGGAAGGGAGTATCTCTTCTCTTATGAGACGTTCAATTCTCCCCCTAGAAATATGGCATAAGCGACAGTGCATAATTTTCGACGACGTCTCATTTGTCACATTCATTACTTTATCATTGCAGGCATTATTAACATTCAGGACCATATCATCCAAAGAGACAAGAATAGCTTATCTCGCACGAAGGCGAAGCCAATCACTTTATTATCTAATTTAATGTAACATATTCTCTTTGAAATTGACAGTCATAACCAGTTTCTGTCAACAACTCGAACAGAAATGAGGTTTCTCTTAATTGAGGGAGCAAATAAAACAATTATTCAGAATTAAATTGTAGCCACTAGGGAGTCTAAGTGCTAGGTCTCCAACGGCCTTCACTTCGATCTCCGCTCCATCAGCTACTCTTAGGATTCGCTCCTCTTTGCTACCGCCTGGACAGTAGTCAATCCCTGCAATGAGTTACAGACGTGCACAGCGAGGCTGGCCTGAGTCAACCCACGCAGGTATTAATGGAGAATTCAGAGTAAAATAAACTCATTTAACACATTTGATATTCATCACTCATTTTATACCCTTTCTTAGCTAAGCCACTCTCGGAAGCGTGGACAATCCCTCTGCCAATGTCCGTCTTTTACTGGCCAAAAACTTGCAATATGGACTTGCGAGTGGTGAGGGCAGCTAAAAGCTTGGGACTGAGGATGCGGCTTTGCTTGAGCAGTGTTACTCCCTCCAGCTTATGAGGGTGATATGCTTAGGTATGGGACTTTCTGCCATACTCGAGCTTTGGCCTTGATTTGTTTTCCTCTTGCCTTTAGCAGTGGATGAGGTTGAGCTGATCCCAATTTAAGTTTCTGCTTGTCAGCCTTTTGTGTCGGCTCTTCCTTCTTCACTGAGTGGAGATCAATTTCTGGCTACGGTCCACTTGTCTCTTTCTGAGTATTATAATTATCTTGAAGGGACTCCTGATAGTCAGGACCAAGAGAGTTCAATATGAAATGCACTAAAAACCTTCAGACAATTCCATGTCCATGGTCTTATGTATGTTGCCATATGAGTCATCTCAAGGATATGTGCTTTCTTTTACACCACCTTTGCCATCATACTGGCTGGTGATCAGCTTACTTATTAAGGTACTGGCATGGCTCTTAGATGAAGTCTGTAAAGTTCTCTTCAATGTTTGCCAAGTACGTCTTAACATCGTTGAGTTCGTAATCCTCCAAATAATTCCTGGAGCGATAGTACTCTTGATGTACATGAGAGACATTCTGTTGACTTTCCCCAAGAGGCTACTTTTTCTTCTAACTCCACTTGGTATTAGCATAAATCTCCTGACTCATTTCGTCAGTGTACTTGGGCTCCACAGGGAGTCCTCTCTTAGTGCTAAGTCAGTTCAACATGCCAAGATTTCAGTAGGCACATCGTTTCTTTCCACTCAGCGAAATTTGTTCCATCAAGGGTGTCACCAAATTTTTAATCTGCCCCAATGCTGAAAACACAACCAATGGAAAAAAATATTAGTAAAATATTGCATATGATTAATTTGCGTTGGCTCAATATGTAATACACTTCGTTCATGATAGGCTCTTTTCTAAATTTATATCACACCGAATAGGGATCAAGAAAAAATTTAGAAATATATGAAGTGACAAAAAAAAATAATCCTTAATTACATATCCACCGTTGGCAGAAATAATTAAGGAATATTTATTTGATTAATTTATTTGACAGTGAAATTATAATTAACGTGGGTAAAAAAATAGTTTTTTCAATCATAAATAATAATTCTCTAGCAAAACTTCCCGTTGGTTCCATTCAGACTAGAAATAATTTCAGATGCTTAGAATAATTTTCCATAATTTTTCAGCATTTTAATGGCCAATAAAGCATATAAAGGGATTTCTGTGAAATAACAAATGAATAACAGTGGAATTAGATTTTAATTTCAAGCCGGGCCGCGGGCGCGAGGCCCGGGGCGGGGCGCGCGCGCGGGCCCGGCGCAAGCGCGAGCGCGGGGGCGCGGCGCAAGAGCGGGGCACGGGCGCGAGCGCGGGGGCCGCGGGGCGATGATGCAAGCGCAGAGCCGGAGGCGGGGTCGCCGGGCGCGAGCGCGCGGGCGCAGCCGCGGTACCCGTCCGGTCCGGTCCCGGGCGCGAGGGCATTGAGACGCGACCGACGCGCGCCCGCACTCAGATCGGCCGCCCCCTTCCGTTCGATCCCAGACGAATGGCTACGGTCTGCCCCGCATCTGATTTTGTTTAGCGCCGTCCGATTCAATCCGACGGCTGAGAATCCATTTTTCACCGGGTCAAAGCTATCGGCTGTCGGCAGTCCGAACCCTAAACCCGAGCCCGGCCATCCCCTTTTTTCTCCTCGTCTTCCTTCCCGACTGCGCTTGACGAGCAAGCGGCGGGGGTGATGCGACGCTATGGCGACGACGCGCCGAGCGAAAGCAACGGCGACGACGGCCAATCCCGTCTTTCCTCTTCCCCCTCCGTCCCCAATTCTCCTCCCCGTGCGCTACAGCAACACTGAGGCGAGCCTCGTCTCGCAGGCGCCGAGCGACGGTGCGAACCGGTCTGGGGGCAGCGGGACTAGCTTAGCGGCGAGGCGGGAGGGTAGTTCCCGAGGACACGGATGCGGAGCATATCGCAGCGAAGACGACGAACCGGTTAAAATAATCCCGATTCATTGTAGTCGCGTTGATTTTTGAGTCTTTTCAAATTAGGGTTTCTTGTTCTTCGGCATTTGGGGATTTTGATCTTTGCCGAGTTAATTGATGATGACTTCACTAAGGGATTGAAGATTTTGGGATTAAATTCTAAGGGCTTGGCTCTGATACCACAAATGTGGAGAAAATAAAATTACAGTGTTGACTAAAATTGATTCATTGAGTTTACCCCTTAGAAATTCAATCAACCTATGCGGAAAATTTTAATTCTAATCACTGACCTTTGTGAAGCCATCTTGACCTTGATTTCTTCTTCTCTCTCTGCTTCTTCCTCTTCTTCTTGATGCTCTTCTGCGTGTGTGCGCTGACGGACGGCATTGATGAAGAGTAGAAGACCTCACAGAAACCCCTTCTAGTGCGTTTTGTGATCGGGCACAATTAGGGTTTGTAGTTGGAGACCGAGCAGCGTTCCCGTTCTTCTCCAATTTCTCTTTTATATGTGCACTAGTGCGGGCTCGGGGTTTCCTTCGGTTTAGGAGGTCGGTTGGATCCACCGATCACGGATTCTATCTCTATCTTATCTCTAAGCGATAAAACAACCAACATTGAGGCGCACAGTGATGTGTTATGGAGTTATGTCTTGTGAGTAAATTGGTATACCTCTGGCCAGAGTAAAAACTATTTCGAATAGCCGTGCCCACGTCAATGAGTGAGCTAACAATGTTTTCTGTGATTAATCCCACCTATCTTAATTGCAATAATGAATGGTGGAATATGATTAGCTCCAGGTTGAGTGGGTTGGGCCTATACCGCTTTGGTGAGCGTGTATAGTGTTGGTTAAAGTTGTTAATGATTAATATTATTACTTTCTTAAATGCTTTATTAAATGTTGTTATGCCAAAAATTGAGCCACGATTATGCCATCCCTTTGGGATAACCTCTTTCACACTTGCCATACTTGTTGTGTGGCTTGCGGAGTATTTTATGCTACTACTTCACCTTGCAATCAACAATCATCATTAAGAGGAGTACTACAGCGAGAAGGACTTCTTGGAGGACTGAGCAGGAGCCTGGTCAAGTGCGTGTGGAGTGGGAGTCATCACGTCGTCTTAGTTTATTTCCATTGATTAGACTTTATTATTTTGAGAGGTGTTATTCGCCTCTGTAATAAATACAGTCGATATGTAAACAATTATTTTGTTATCAACTTTGTCATGTGTGACTCGGTTGATTCCTAGACGAGGATTTACACATAATAAAGCACCTAGAATTTGGATGAAAATTCCAGGTGTGACAAGTAGGACCACCACACCATTTCCTTTCTGAGGGGGTTCAACTCTTCCCCTGATCGCAAGTTCTTTTTCCTTGTCGCAAGTTCTTTTGAGTTCATTCCTTGACTTGAGTGTATTCTTTGTTTTCCTAGGTATGTTCAGCAAGATCCTGATAAGGTTGTCACAAACATTATTTTGGATGTGCATGACATCGATCGCATGACGAACATCTAGATCCACCCAGTATAGCAAGTCCTAAAACACATATTTCTTCTTCCACAGAATTGGCACGTCGTCGCGTGATGGTGCACTGCAACATCCCCTGTCAAGGGTAACTCTGACGTCCTTCACCTTCTGGAATATCTGTTGCCCGGTTTTATGCTTAGGAGCCGTACCATCTTCCACGGTCCCATCAAACTCTCTCTTGTTCTAGCGGTACGGGTGGTGTGAACGAAGGAACTTCCGGTGATGCATGTAAATCATTTTTCTTGAGTTGGGGAGCCATATATGCGCAGTGTCATCCAAGCATTGCATGTATGTGTTGGCTCCTTTCACAGTCTGTACTACGAGGTTGCCTAGCGCCGGGTAATCGTTGATTGTGATGAATAACATTGCACGCAAATCAAAGTAGGTCCTTTCATACGCATCCCACATCTATACACCATTTGTCCAAAGCTCGACAAGATCTTCCACCAATGGCTTCAGGTACACATCAATATTGTTGCCAGGTTGTCTTGATCCTTGGATAATCAGTGGAATCATCATGTACTTGCGCTTCATACATAGCCAAGAGGGAAAGTTGTAGATACATAGCGCCACTGGCTAGGTGCTTTGACGACTACTCATATCGCCGAACGGATTCATTCCATCTGTGCTCAGCCCAAATCTTACTTTTTTGTTTCTGACGCAAACTTGGTGTACTTCCTATTAATGTTTCTCCACTGGGCCCCATCGGCTAGGTGCCGAAGCATTCTATCTTTCTTACGCTCTTCGCGTGCATCGCATCATCTTCACGTGGTCTTTGTTTGTGTACAAACGCTTGAGCCGAGGAATTATAGAGAGGTACCACACCACTTTTGCCAGGATTCGCTTCTTGCGCTTCTCACACTTGTTCGCTTCATCGACATCATCTATGTGTTTGTGTCGTGATAGCTGGCATACCGGGCATGCATCTAGGTCTGCATACTCTTTGCGATAAAGAATGCAGTCATTTGGACATGCGTGTATCTTCTAAACTTCTAGTCCCAATGAACAGATTACTTGCTTGGCCTGGTACGTTGTCTCCGGTAGGATGTGATCCTCTAGAAAAATCTCTCCCAAGAGAGACAGTATCTCTATGAAGCTTTTGTCTGACCAGCCGTTGCTTGCCTTAAGCTGCAGTAGTGACAAGATCACATGCAAATTTGTCTCGTTGCAGCCGGAAAAAGAGGTGTCTCATTGTCCCTACGCATGCGGTCAAACTTCTCTCTTTCCCTATCGTCGGTCTTGTACACATCACCCTCCCCGTCGCGCAACATCTGATCCAGACCAACTTCTGCGGGGAGGTCATTGACCGACGAGGATCTACCATCATCATCAAATTCCCGTCCCTCCTCATTCAACGTATCGATACTCACCGCACCAGGTGTCTCATTCTCATTTTCACCGTGTTTGCTCCAACAGGTATAGCCAGGCATGAAACCACATGTCATAAAGTCTTCATGAATTTCGTGCATAGAAAGACATCTCCCGTTCTTGCAATCAATACACGGGCATAGTATGAAATCGGTGTTTTCTTACACCCTGAATTCCTCTGTCGTGCTCAGAAATGTAGCTACTCCATTAATATACTCTACGGAACTGCGCTTCGAATTGTACATCCACCGATGAACCATCTGCATAATTTCATAAGAATTATATAAAATGCAAATATCTTGTTAATAAATAATCTAATATTTCACAACATCAATTGCAATTATTATAACACATACAGAGGAAAAAAATTAAGCCAATTGATTATCAAACCATATTGCTCAAGGTGTGTAATTATTTACGGGGCGTAAGAGATAAAGTAAATAAACATTTGACAACATTGATATATAAAAGGAGTAAGAGTGGAGAAATTATACTTAATTACCTCTCGAGCTTCCAAAATAAGCCAAAAGGAGCATCCAAAATACCAAGATTCAAAAAAAATAACAAATTAATTGCAAATATATTGTTAATAAATAATCTATTATTTGACAACATTAATTGCAATTATTATAACACAAAGAGGAAAAAAACTAATCCCATTACATTTCTATTATATTGCTCGAGGTGTGTAATTATATTAGTTACGGGGCATAAGAAATATTGTGAATAAATACTTGACAATATTGATTTATAAAAGGATTAACAGTGTGAAAATTGTACTTACCTCTTGAGCTTCCAAATATAGTAAAAAGAGTTTCTAAAATTTCAAGAATTCAAAAAAAAAGGCAAAATTTCGCCCCTCCCCCCTCTCGAGCTAAATGAGCAGAACCACCTGTTCTACTATAGCAGCTCGAGAGGGGAGGTCATCATCAGTGTCAGTTGGTATTACAACTGCACTGATAGCACAACCATCAGTGCCGGTTGGAACCACCAACCGCACTGATGGGTTTTCCACGCCAAAACACAGCGCCCAACACTGATTTGAGTCTCACCTGGCACTGTTTTGAGTCTCATCAGTGCCGAGTGGAGCCGCGGACCGACACTGATGAGGGGGCCACTCATCAGTGTCGGTTAGGGTTATAAACCAGCACTGATGGGTGGCCATCAGTGCTGGTCCTATTTTTTGGGCAGGCGCGGGGCGAGGCGGGGGCAGGAAGGCCTCACAGTGCTAGGTATTGGATACCCGGCACTAATGTGCCAGCCAGAATGCAGTGTTCTGTGGTAGTGGACCAAAAGAAAACCGAGCTTAATGTACTAATATAATGTACCAGAACACACATATTTTAATGCTACATTTTATAGGTAAACATCCCATGGTTCCATCACAAAAACCTATCTTACTTATTCTGCTTTTGTGTGTTACTTTGTTCGTCCCAAAATAAGTTAATCTCTTGTATCCCGAGAAAAAAATTATGAGCAAGCAAAAAAGACCAAAATATCTCTCATTAATGAGAAAGTACTATGGGTGAATAGGTAGGTAATGTGTATTTAAAGGATAAAACTCATTGATTTACGAACCAATGGTAAGATTTAAGTGTAGAAATTAACTTATTTTGGGTTAATGTTTAAACACTGGAAATCAATTTCTTGTGGGATGAAGTACGTATTAAGAGACCATAATTGCTATACAAGATTCTGTTAAGAATGTTGCTGATCGGGTGAACAGTACGTTTTTTTTCGGAATCCACTAACTGTTGCCAGACAGGCTCTATATATATATATATATGAGAGAGAGAGAGAGATGGGCTATGGTGCTTCATGAAGCACAGCCCTATTCCGTGCGGCACAGTGTTGTCCGTTGGATGGATTGCAATCGTGCGGCTAGATATGGATGGACGGAGCACTCTCATGGATGGACGAAGCGCTCTCACGGCGCACTCACCTAACCTCACCTAACTCGCGCACTCACCTAACCTCACCTAACTCGCGACGCTCTCTTCCGCTTGCGCCTCCCCTCAGCCGCGCCGCCGCCTCCTGCTCGCCTAGTGCCATCGTCGTCCTCATCGCCGTGGCCGTCGCTGAAGTCCCCAGCCGGCATTGGTCGCCTTCGCCTGCCGCCGGTGGGCACCCTACCGCGCCGCCCTCTCCTTTCTTCCTCCCCGGTGCCCCGATGTTTTTCTCCCATCTACCGTGCGCCGTGCCTGCCGTCGCCGCCGTGTTTTGCACGCCGCCGCTTCGCCTGTGTGCTGCTGCCTCCCCTCTGCCTCGGTAAGCCCTAGCCGTCGCCGCCTCTGGCATCGTCGTCGTCGTCTCCCCTACACCCGAATCGGCGCCCCCTTTTCTCTCTACCGAGCGGCTGACTCCGGAGAGGGAGAAGGATATGGAGGGCGAAGGGCACCGGGCGGTGCTGCTTCCCCTGCTGCCGCTCCCGCTCCGCGCCCTATCACCGTCCAGCCATCCAGGCGCCACCGCCCCTCCTCTACCGTGCGCCGCCCCTCTGCTGCATCCCGAGTACGCCGTCGCCACTGCTCCTGCAAGCTGTCGCCGGTGGGCATCCTCGTCGCCAGAGCCGCCTCTCCTTCCTCATCCCGTGCCACGCGTGGCACCATCAGTCATCGTCTTCGCGCGTCGCGCCGCCCGGAGTTGCTACTCCTGCCACCGAAGCCGTCGTGACGTCGGGTCTCCTCTCTGCCTCGCCATGACCGTGCCCCGTCGCGCCGGCCGGTCGCCCGAAAATGCTGCTTTGTAAAAGAAAAGGCTAAAAAGCAAGAAAATACCAAAAAAGAAGAAAAATAAGAAAAGGGAGCGAGCGAGGGCGCGGGCCCGCCTGTCAGGGCGGGAGGCGCGCCAGCGAGGGGCGCGGGCGCGCGGGGAGGGGCACGGGCCCGGCCTGTCAGCGCGCCGGGCGCGGGCGAGGGCGCGGGCGCGCGGGGAGGGCGTGGGCCGGGCGAGCGAGGGGCGCGGCGCGGGCTCGCGGGGAGGGAGGCCGTTGCACATGAGAGAAAGGAAAAGAAAAAGATTTTGAGATGGCTATGGTGCGGCATGCTACACGGACCCGTGCGCATGCTTCCCGGAGCCGCGAGCCCGGGAACGCCCCGGACATCATCGATCGCAACGATCCGACGGCCCGGAGCATGCGCACGGGCTCCTCCGTGCGGCATGCGCACATAGCCCATCTCAAAGATTTTCCAGGACGATTAAATTCCGATAAGCGTTTTGATTTATTAAGATATTCCTGTGTCTGAAATTCCACTAAAAATCCAGTTAAGATATTTTGGCACAGAGAATACAAGAAAAATATTCCCGGCCACGATGACAGGCCGGGCCCCGCGCCCCTTGCCCGCGCCCGCGCGCTGACAGGCATCGGTGCCCGCCGCCAGAGGGGCGGGCGCGGGAGATGGGCGCGGGCGGGGCGCGGGAGGTGGGCGCGGCGAGGAAGAAAGCCGGGAGGGAACCGGCCGAGTGAGATAGAACTGACCATGTTACCAGAGACGGTGCAGATTCCCAGAACATGGCTATCAAAATGTCACATACAAGACCACAGGTTGTGCCCAGTCGTCATTATCTACTTTTCAATTTACCCCCAAAATAATAATTACATGAAAGTCACTAGCATTAAAAACTAAACTTTCAAAAAAGCACTAGGTATCATCCTCATACTTTGCTGGTCCAAGGTATGAGCAAAGGTGCTGGTTGCTGCAATTAAAAATCAAAATGTTCAAAAGCATGGAACAACAATGTCTTTGCCAGTGCATTCTACAAGAATATTAATACAGGACAAAAAAATGGATAGTATGTAAATACAAGTACTTTATAAATATAAAAGTACCATTTAGTCGGAATGTTCTCATCACTGGATCCTTGATCTTCTTCTTCAATTTTGTTTTTTCCCTTAGCTAGATCCCGCAAGCGCTAAGAATAAAAAAATAAGCTCATAATAAATCTCATGGCAGCAAGCTTTACCCAAATATAATGGTTGCAAGTATTAAAAAAAGTCAAATAAAAGCTACCTTAGGGCAAGTTCTGATATTATGAGCCTCCTTAGCATGGCAATAACTACAAGTGCGTCGTTGTCTTACATTTAACTCGACGGTGGGTTTAAAACGCGCCTGGTCTTTTCTTCCTTCCCTTACATGACGAGATTGGAGGATCAATATATAATGCACTATTTTTACTCCCTTCTTGGCACTCTTCACCAATAGATTCTGGAGATATTCTAATCTTCTTGGTTCGGTACAGCTCCACCATAGGCCTTACATCTTCTGTTAGTTGTAAAATACTAGATTTTACATATGCAAAGGCATTAGGTGATATACATGCCATGTCTTCCAACTTTTTCCACACTAATTGTAGGCTAGTCTTTCTAAAAGACCGAAGTGCCTCTGTTTGGCCCAATTCCAAGCTTCTCTCCCCAACAGATTTCTTTGCATTAGCATTGGCATTCTTGCACCATCTCTTTAAAATGTAATTCTTAGGTAAATGTTCAACCTCCAAATAAATCATAACCTTAATGGCATGTTGGCAAAGAAATCCTTCAAACTCGAATCCTTTGCAATTGCAAGAGAACATCTCATTTTCCTTGTCAACCTCAACAACATATGATTTAGGAACCCAATATTTGAAAAGAGGATTTTGTTTTATTTGCCACACAATAAAGAGTACCTTTTTCAATCTCAATGACACTGCCTAGAGTACTTTCTTTGAGTATATCCTTGAACAACCTGAAGTTCTGTCTTGTGTAAACTTCACGAGCTTATTTCTCTAGCTCATAATGGGACCACAACTGAGGAGATTCATTCATACTCTTAATATCCTCATCACTTTCTTTGTGCCAAATTCTCTCAATCATATCATCAATTTTCTGCGCAAATTGATAAATGGAGGTATGACTGCTCAACCATAATTTTATCATTGCATTCATGCTTTCGCTACATTGAGTGGTGCTCATATCCACAAAAAAGATACCACGAAAGCACGCTGGTACCCATTCTGGAGCTGATTTGAACATGACATTTAAGTGGTTATGATCTGCAAGCCCATTCTTTTCAATCAGCATTTTCCATGAATCCTCAAAATCTGAAACTGTAAGGCTATGATTAATCACAGCTTTCAGCTTCTTCTCAAATCCATCTATTGAACTATACTGTTTCACAAGATGCTCCCTTGCTTTTCGCATCATGTGCCATTGACAACACCGATGAGTTGTGGTTGGAAATATCTTCTTGATAGCCACTCTCATGGCAGGATCTTGGTCTGTAATGATCGCTGTTGGATGCTTTCCATACATAGCCTTCAACCATGTTTCAAACAACCAAGAGAAATTTCTAACTTTCTCAGATCTAATAAGCGCCATACCATAAAAAATTGATTGTCTATGGTGATTAGGCCCAATGAATGGAGCTAATGGCATTTTGTACTTATTAGTATTGTATGTCGTGTCAAATGTAACCACATCTCCAATTTCTAAAAATGTCCTTCGCCCCGGCCATCAACCCACAAAATCTGTTGCACTACACCATTCTCATCAGCATCAACTTCAAAAAGAACTCTGGGTCTTCTTGTTGCTTCTTTCGAAATATTCCATTGTTGTTTTCACATCTACCCCAATAAGCTTTCTGTTCTCCATTGCAATTTGATTACTCACATCCTTTGCTTTAGAGTAATATTTCCTTTCCACCATTTTTTTTTAGCGATATAACCTAGTATTTGTAAGGAACCTACATTTTCAGAATTCAAATCCAATATTATTTCCTTATCTTCTAAGCTCAAAAATTTTTGTGATCGAATGTTTCGTTTCTTTGATGGAGAACCAATAAGCTCGTGGTTATGTTCCTTGTCGAAAATTGACACCTTCCAAACCACTCCATTTACTAGCCTTATTCGAAGGCCAGCTTTGCAACTAGTTCTACTATAACCATATTCTCTTTCTGGTGTTTTTTGCAAACATAATTCGGATTCTAACTTCTTTTTCTCATCTAGTTGTCTCTTAGAAAATCCTTCTTTGTTGCAAACAAACTTAACCGATGACAAACCTACCCTTGATATTGCCTGGGTGCTTTTCCTAATGCCAAATCCTACATTACAACCATATGTGTTGTAGAAGTGGTATGCCTCATCAACTGTTGCAAACTCCATGCCAACATATGGTTCCAATTTGTCACCTGTAATAACTCCTTCCTTATCTGTTTGTTCCTCTTCATCTTTTTCATCTTCCTGATATCTTTGTGTCTCTTCTAGATCCAAAAAATTTTCCTTACAGTCAATATAAGGATCATTTTCATCCATCTGTTTGACAGTAAGCAAACTAATTTTTATTAGCACCATTAATTGGGCCAGTTATTAGCACCCAGAAAATTTTCCTCACAGTCAAGTAAAACTGCATCTGTCCAGAACTCATCTAACGGTCTGGCCCTTTCGACTCCCTAGCTCTGGCCCTTTCGGCGCATCCTGCGCCTCCCCTCTGCTGCATCCACCTCGGGCCCGGGGCCCGTGACATTCATTCCCGGGCCCGGGGTCTCGCCCCCGGTCCCGGGACCCACAGACTTGCCCTCGGAACGCGCCCCGGCAAGTCTGTGTCCCGGGCCCCGGGCCCGAGGTGGATGCAGCAGAGGGGCGGCGCACGGCAGAGGAGGGGCGGCGGCGCCTGGATGGCTGGACGGCGATAGGGCGTCGGCGCTAGGCAAGGCTCACCGGCGGCGTCTTCTAGAGGCAGCGACGGCTAGGGCTCACCGAGGCAGAGGGGAGGCAGTAGCACACAGGCGAAGCGGCGGCGTGCAGAACACGGCGGTGACGGCAGGCGACGGCGCACGGTAGACGACATCGGGGCACCGGGGAGGAAGAAAGGAGAGGGCGGTGCGGTAGGGTGCTCACCGGCGGCAGGCGAAGGCGACCAATGCCGGCTGGGGACTTCAGCGACGGCCACGGCGATGAGGACGACGACGGCGCTAGGCGAGCAGGAGGCGGCGGCGCGGCTGAGGGGAGGCGCAGGCGGAAGAGAGCGTCGCGAGTTAGGTGAGGTTAGGTGAGTACGCGAGTTAGGTGCGGTTAGGTGAGTGCGCCGTGAGAGCGCTCCGTCCATCCATGAGAGCGCTCCGTCCATCCATATCTAGCCGCACGATTGCAATCCATCCAACGGACAGCACTGTGCCGCACGGAATAGGCTGTGCTTCATGAAGCACCATAGCCCATCTCTCTCTCTCTCTCTCTCTATATATATATATATGCCCGTCACAATGCCTTGAAAAGTAACTAGAAGTATGATTCCTAACAGATGTGGAAACAACTTGAATATATATTATTTAGCTAGCATAACACTGCATAAATTCCATCATAGTCTTGCCATTATTGTTGTGTGCAAAATAAATAAATATATCAAAATAGCAGCGTCGTATATAAGATGTGCTGCACATGTATTACCAGGGGGTGATACGACATCTAGGTTGACAGGTTGTCGTTGTACGAAATAGGTAATACCCGTCAAATATAGAAAGAAATTTATTTCTAAAAATCATAGATATAGCATACCCATACCCAGTACAATGGAGCAGATAAAAGGGATAAAGTCTCCAGTGGAGTCCATGATCATTGTCACACCCTCATTTTTTGGGACTTAAAAATTATTTAATAATTTATTTCTATAATTTATACTAATGTGCAAAATATTTAACAAGTGAAGTAAATATGGGAAATAAAATTTCATTAATAAACTGTGGCTTAGAGTATTTTTCTTAAATTCTTCATATCAAAATATACTCTCTAAAATTTTCTTGGAGCTCAAAAGGTAATTTTAATAATACAACATCATTTTAGTGATTATCTAAAATATAAAACCAATTAAAAATCCTCTCCTCAGCTCGGGCCAATTTTGGCACATTCCCTTCCTTTTCCTCCCAGCAGCCCACTCCTTTTGGCATGTTTCCCTCCCTCTCTCCTCCGCCTGCGAGAAGCCCAGCCAGCCCTTTCCTCCTCCATGCTCGGCCTCTCTTCACGCAGGTTGGCTCAACTGACGCCGTGTCGGCCTAGCAAGCCATCCGCTGCTTTATTCTGCTTATGTGTGGGCTCGCCCTGTCAGCCATGGTCTTCAACCTTGGATCGTAGTCCCTGTAGCACCTGATGCCGTCTCCCCGATCCCACGCTCTATTCACCCACCCCGTTCCTCCTCTTTCCACATTGGTTGAGGGGTTTTGATCCCCTCGATATTCTCTTCTTTTTTTTTCCCAAGAAAGCTGTAATGCCACGAACCTTGCTGCCCCGGATAGACAGGACGGCTCAGCTTGGAGCATCACATTTGTACCAGTGATACTAGTACCAATCCCTAATATATTTATATAGAAGCAAGGGTGAGTACTTTCGTACTCAGCAAACCAGGGAAGTAGTGACATGTTGGGCTAGGCAAGGGGGCTAGGGGTTCATTTATATTATCACTTCTAAGAGAGCCATCGCAGCCCATCGAACATTCTCTGTTCAATAAGCCGTCTTAGCTTCACCAACATCCAATGAGCCATCTTAGCTCCTATCTCTATGGTGCCATACGACACCCCAGGTCACACAGACCTATTCCCAACTACTTAGGTCTTTCGTATGCCACACAGGCAGACTCTGGCAGCGATTTCCCATCCCACAAACCATTTTCACAAGCATTTACAAAATAAAACTATGCTATGAGAATCATCTCACATTTGCCCTTAACCGTGGGCATGGCTGTTCGAACAATTTTAGTTAAACTTTGCAGAGGGTGTACGCTTTACTCACACGACATGAATCTAACACCGGTTGCCCGTCAGCATCAAAAGTTCGTGACAAGACCTTTCTAAAGCTAACCCATGAAAATCCCATGCCACATAGTTGGGTCGAGTCTCACGACCAAGCATCTGACAAGTCCAAACTTCATTTGCTCAGGGATACCGGTAATGTCTCATACTTCTACCGTCAACAGAATATAAAGACCATGTAAGCGCATAAGTCCATATGCATATGTCTCCATCTCCTACATCCCTGCATCCCACAACTACTGGCATACAAGATGTCACATCCCGATCTGGCACCGCTGTACAACGGCACCAAATAGGGCGTGCCACAGGAACCACGATACCGATACCAGTCCTAGGATGCAGCGCTGGTATCCACGGTATCAGATATGCATCATCGCAAACCTTAGATAATTAAATAATTAAATAGACTTATACCTTAACTTACGTTGTAGCTTCGGAGCAAGCCAGAGACAACAATGAACAGCACAGAGGCAGCGGTGGCGGTGGAACAGCAGACTAAGTCCCAACACACAGGCAACGGTTGGGAACCAGGACGAAACCCTAGTCTTCACTTCCCTGTAACTCCAGCTCCAGCTCCTGACGGAGAACTATATATATAGAGCAAGGGTGAGTACTTACGTACTCAGCAAGCCAGGGAAACTTAGAGGGTTGTTGCGGGCTTCAAAGAGAGGCTGGATATTTTGTAATTCCGTTTTGTTTGGATTCTTTTAGAATCTACTAAGTGTGTGCTTCTCAACAATTATGGCGAGGTGAGTCTCGCCCGATCGGAGTGAAAATGTATCAATATTTAGTTTCTCCGGTTTTCACAATCTCAGTTCACATCAAATCAGGCTTCCGAGCCAAAACATTTTCTCCGGATTTTCCTAGTCCTGCTGTCCTTGACAGCCAAGCCAACATCATCGGACGACCCGCGTCCTCGACGGCACGTCCTTCTCACCATTCCCAAAACCACAGACATATTTGCAAACAGGGTAAAACTACGCTAGGGAATCACCTCACATCCACCCCATGACCGTGGGTACAGCTGTTCAAATAGTTTAGACCTCGGCAGAGGGGGTATACTTTAGCCACACGACACGAAGCTAACACTGAATGCCCGTCGGCACCGGAAGTTCGTGAAAAGGCATTTCCTAAACATCCTAGGTTTTCCCCATGTCAACTGGAGGGGTCCTCGAGATCAACACCGGGTTAGGTCCTAGACCATGCTATGCCAGGAACCCAGGAGGCATCCCCACCGCACTTCCTGCAATCCACAGTCCATTGACATGCAGGGCATCCTGATCGGCGAGTTACTCAGCCAGGGGATTCCTATTCACCCATGTGGTTGTACTGTCTTATGCTCGGATGAAATTTCGAAGGAATCGATCCTTAAAGTGATCACACAGGCATCCCACACACCGACCGGCCTTGTGTCGTGGATCTCCATTTTTAAAACTCATTTTGCTTTCACAAGGCACCGACCCAGGTGTCGGGTTTTCCAAATATTTCGTAAAACCAAGTTTTACCCAAGAAGTTTCTTAGATTTTAAGTTAAAGGAGTGACCGTCAGTACTCATACAATATTACATGAATACCGAGGCGCGACAGTGGTGGTTACAAGGGAACAGGATATATCAATCATCAAGGATGTATTTAATGCAGCAAGGTTGGGTAGGTCCACCGATCTAACTCGCAAATGGGACCTAACAGAGCAGTGCACGCTTATCGATGCAGTTTCGTAAACAAAATAATTAAAGATCACATATGGGCTCGATTGATCAAAGGTGACTAGCCTTACTCAAGGCCTGCACGACTCTTCAAGAAATCACCGTGAAATATGCTCCGAAACGAATATTTCCGACGACCGATTACTATGCGCAAACACTCAAAATCTACACAAAGTCCTAGAAACAGATCCTATTTAGTACTACTAATAGTGCCATCAAATAGATCTCAATTTTAAAAAATTACTGGAGGTGGAACGGAGTCAATCGGATCTACGGACCAAAAGTTATGATTTTTCGAAGTTAAAATGAATTTCTGGACTGAGGAAAAGGAATTACTTAATCTGGAAATGAGTATTCTGGGAGAGGGGTCTCTGACAGGTGGGACCACTGGTGCATTGGGCCCACGGGTCAGTGGAACAGAGGGGAGCAAACTGGCCATTGGGTCACTGACAGATGGGCCTCCTAACATCTATGGCCCACAAGTCAGTAGGGAGAGTGAGTGGGCTGTCTGGGGCGTAAGGTCACTGACAGAGGGGGTCCTCATGTCAGTGGAACAGTGGAGGGCTCACGGTTTGGGTTGGGTGGACCGAGGAGATGTGGCCCACTCGTCAGAGGCACGTGGGGGTTGGACCAGGCACATGGACGAAAGGGCGAGATGCCGAGTCGGCATGCGTGGGACCGGGCGGGGTCGATCGGGCGTCCATGTGGTCATCGTCCCTGACGGTCATAGGAATGAGGAGAATCACCGCGATCGAACGGCTCACGACAGCGAGGATGATCCGGCAAGCGGCGACATTCAGGAGCGAGCGGCTGCGCCAGCGGGAGGATGAGTTCACGGCGATGCGGTTGAATGGCTTGGATTTGGCCAAGGACGAGCGACGGCGGCTAACGATGTGATGCCGTAGTGGCAAAAGAGAGAGAAAGAGGAAGGAGGGGGCCGGCAGCCATGGCTACAGTTGGAGGGGCCTCGGGGCTTGCGGTGGTCTGGTGGCACGACTGCGTGCGGTGGCGTCGAGACCGGTCAACGATGAGGAGGAGGAAGGGAGGAGCAGGCGGCCACGGGAACCGAGAGAGAGATAGACCGGTGGCAAATTCAAATGATGTCGGTACTAGATGCGTACTCCGCGGGGTTTTAAGAGCGGTTGGCCGAGCTCACCGATGGTAGTAGACGGCCAAGGCGATGATGAGTTGGTGTGGAAGGAAGGCTAGTCAGTGGGGGCGTTAGTCGAGCTTCGGATGGTGATGTCCCGGAGCGCAGGGGAGGGAGAGATCAGAGGCGGGGTGGCGATCCTCGAGCTCTGGGTCGGGGGAAGTCCTCAAGCCACGTCAGCGAGGGCGGCCGGCCGGTGGTGTCAGGCAGCGTCGAGGCGGTCGTGGCCGGTGTCAAAGACGTAGGTGCTTTTCCCCAGGAGGGCGAAACAAGGGGGAGGCCGGGTGTAACACCCTAAAAATTTCCCCATATAAAAATAAATGAGAAAAAGGAATTTTAGAAATTAAATTAAAAGCCTCAATGAGTGAAAATAATAAAAACAGAGAAAAATCTATAGCAAAATGGGCATGGAAACAATTTTATAAAATTCTTTGCTGAATTATCTATTTTTTGGAATTTTCTAGGATTTATTTGATGAAGGAAAGTATTTTTGGTGAATTAAATTGAATTACAGCATTTAAATAAAAGAAAAAAATAAAAATAAAACCTTTTCCCTATTCCTGGGCCGCATCCGGCCCACACCTGTTCCTTTCAGTTGGCTTGCCTGCCCTCTCTCTCCCCGTGCCACGCCTCAGCCCAGCTGGCCCGGTGGCCTCTTCCCCTGCGAACGCCCGCTGATAGGTGGGGCCCACTTGTCAGCTCCATCTCCAAGCTTTGGACGAGAGTCCTGTTCATCCCCGACTCGGACCGCCACAATCCCATGAAATCTGACTGAGTCAATCGTGTTTTCCCTCAATCAGGTGAGGGAAAATACTCACCATGATCTCCTCCTCCAAACCCCTCAACAATCGGGCCAAATACCCTCCTATCCGTGGCGAACCCGTGTTCGGATAAGCGCCGCCGCCTGCGTAGGGTTGCGCCACCACCATCCCTCCGTGTCCGGGGCGGATTCTCCCTGCCCGAGCTATAAATAGATAGGCCATGAGCGCCGCCGTCGAACCCTAGCCCTAGCCACCACCGCCGAGTCATTGTTTGCTGTCATCCTCGAGCTCAGAACTGCGCTGTCCCACCGCCATGGTCCAGCCGCTGCTTCTCGCTGTTCCAGTCACCCTTAGCGTGCGCCGTCGCCTCTTTCTACTTCACTACAGTGCCTAGGACCAAGGCCGCCGCCTCGCAGCCCATGAAGACCGCCAGAGCACCATCGTCACCGGGAACTTGAAGTACTCCACCGCCAATAGCTCGACGCCAGGCAATTCCGCCGTCGTTCCTCACCGTTCCACCCTCAGTAAGCACCACCGCGTCTCCCTCTACCCGTTCCCACACTCGTCGCGTGTCGCCGTGCCGCCGATCGCCAGTGACCATAGGGTCCCGAGCCACCGCCGTCGCTGCCGTCGCTCTCGTTGATGTGGCTGCCGACGTGGATGCCACGTGGGGAGCCAGGTCAGCCGCGGGTCCACGTGTTCGGATCTAATCTGAGCTGCAGATTGCTAGGGTTAATCCGGGCGGTCTGATCGGAGGTATATTAGATCCTAGCCTTCCGATCCATCTCAAATCCATTAAGCCATCTAGACCGTCTGATCAACTCTCTTTAAATCCGCACCGTTCAAATCTCCCGTGGACCTCAATGGACCCGGTCCACCGTGGACCAGAACCCCTCCTTCTTGCTGCCAATGGGCCCCACTAGTCAGCCGAGCCCCATCTCTCCCTGATGGCGTTATAAAGCATTTTCCCGAATTAAATTAATTCCTAAATGACGCAATAAATCAGTTTAATTCTTTTTAAAAGCATTTAAAAGGTTTAAACTTCTAAAATTCATAACTAATTCATCCGAACTCCATTTGGGGTGATTCAACTTGCAAAATTCTTTAAAAATCAAGATCTACCCATTAAAAAATATAATATTGCACTGTTCATGTGTGTTGATGGACTGTTTTGCTCGTTTTTGTTTATTGCCTTTAGCCACCGACGTTCAGGAAGAGCCACAATTTCTTAAGGAAAGTTCCGAGGCTTGTGGGGAGTAGCAAGGCAAGACACATAGATTCCTTAGCACCTTTAAGCATATTGTTCCTATGTTTAAAGCTATTTTTCCTTTCAACTCTGCATGTATTTTGGAAATGTCATCGGTAAAGGGAAAACCCTAATCCTTGTTTATGATCCCTTTTACTTAATTATTGGATATTGTACCTATGGGATAAATATGACTAGCTAGCTTTATTTATTGGTTAGCTAGATTGCCTCTAGGACTCTGCTTAGCCATGCTTAGCACACTCTAGAATAACTTCTGGCCTGTAACATTAACTTTGATTATAAAATTTGGTTCACATAAAATGATGATTTCATTTACGACTGTGGTCATGCAAGGATAATTTAATGGTCCACTAAAGCCTGATTAAAAGGTGGGTTGCGAGCACTAGGGTTGTGAATGTTGCTAGCAGTGCTCGTGACAGTTAAGGACCGGTTCATGGACTACTTGTTGCGAAGCAACACTCGTGCTAACCACAAGCCAGAATGGGTAATGGCATTATCCAAAGTGTAGTTCGTTCAACCGGAGGCCCCACAGTGTGTTGTGGCTGTGTCAATAAAACCACCATGGCTATGTCAATAAGTCCATATCTTGGGCGGTGGATCGTTTCCCTGTCGTGGGCTTGATCAGCTCCTGCCGGAAACTGGTGGTTCAACGGGTGGCTCTCTCATTGTGCGGGTTACATGGACGGTCTTGTCACAATTCTTTTCCGAGGTACCATGGTGGTATTAAGGTACACAGTGATATGTTGTGGAGTTGTGTCTTATGGGTAAATTGGTATACCGTTGGCCAGAGTAAAACTATTCGAATAGCCGTGCCCACGGTTAAGGGCAGGCCTAGCAATGTTTTCTATGATTAGTCCCACTTTACTTAAAACTTGACTGTTAAATGGTGAAATTTGTTTAGCTCCAGGTTGGAGTGGTTGAGCCTATACCGTTTTGGTGAGCGGTATAGTGTTGATCAATATTGCTTAATAACTAATGCTTTATTACCCTCTTAAATGTTTTATTAAATGCTTTTATGCAAATTGAGCCATATTATGACATCCTTTGTTATCCTGTGCACTTGCATATTTGATGTGTGGCTTGTGGAGTATTTCATGTACTCACCTTGCAATCAACAATCATCATTCAGAAGAATACTACAGCGAGGAGGATTACTTGGAGGATTAAGCGGGAGTCCCAGTCAAGTTCGTGGAGAGGGTTTCGTCACATTATCTTAATTATTTAACATTGTTAGAACTTTATCATTTTGTGAGGTGTCATTCGCCTCTGTAATAAATACTTTCGATTTGTAAACAATTGCTTTGATTATCAGCTATGTCATGTATGCCTTGGTTGATTCCTGGACGAGGATTTATACACAATAAAACTCCCGAATTTTGGATAGAAATTCTAGGAGTGACAAGTTGGTATCAGAGCTACCTTGACCATAGGATAAGCCCCTTGGTACCCCTAAGAGCCTTCTAAAAAAAATTTTGTCATCTCCTCTTTCTCTTTTAATTAGGGAAGTTAACGGTACAAAAAAATTTTCTCTTACGAAAATCTACATTTTCCTATAAAAAAAGAAGAGAAAATTTTGCAATTTCTTTACCTTTTCATTACTCAGCACTATACTGGTTATGACTTTCTTTAAAAAAAACCTTATTCATGCTAAATCTTTTGCTTTTAATTTTGATGAAAACTTAACTATTTCTCCTTTTCCCCTTTTATTTGAAACAAAATTCGTTCTGTTAACTTAAACAAAATCAATAAATCTTCCTTTCATGCTCCATAGATGGCAAACAGAGAGCTAGTGCATCTGTTTGGAGTTGGTGGATTTGTCAAGGAGTTACGAGATATGGCCTTTGCCATAGGGTACAATCCGGCCCCTAAATACAGACAAGTCACTCACAACCCCGGTGAAGAGAAGTGCCGTGTCCGCCTCACAATTTCAAGTGAACGTGAAGTTGTTCCATCCATGATCTTCGGGGCAGGAGGAAGAAATTTTGAGCACGCATGTCAAGAGGTGGCTTTGGAAGCTATTGGAGAACTTCGTCACCGCTATGCCGCTCATCTGAGGAACACTGCTTACCACTACCACCCGTTCAGGACCCACAACGACGAGTACAACAGTTACCAAAACCTAGGAGCAGAGAACAGTGCAACTACGCAACGACTTGTAAGGATGTTGAGGGCCATGGACAACGCTCGGGCTGATGTGGTGATCGCAGCTCATGAATGAGAGAATGAGAACAACACCAAGATTTGTAGGCTGCAGAACCAAGTGGACCGGTTGAAGCAAGAGTTGGCCCTAGCCAAAGGAGAAGCACCCCCTGAAGGAGCCAAGATCCGCACCACCACAAGGAAAAGGGTTCGTCTTCCACCTCGGATTCAGCTAGCACCAAGGACCCGTTTACTCAACGACTAGGTCCTACTTCGGGTAGTTCCACCAGTGGCTTATGCTAATGATGTAGAAGGGGACCCAGAAGAGTCAGAAGCCAGCACACCTTCGGAAGGGTCAGAAGATAGTGGAGCTCGCACTCACTCTAAAGTGGAGTGGGGTGATACTCAAGAAGAAGAAGAGGAATCGGAACACAACTCGGATGCCAGAAGAAGTCCTTCGCCCTGTTGAGAAGTCTTAGTAGCACCTTAGCATAAGTTACCCTAGATCGTTGTGTTAGCAATTGTGTGCTTAGGAAATGCTTGTGTATGTGGGGTTTAGTTAACAGTTTATGTCAGAGGGTGGTGATGTAACTGTTTAAGTTAGGAGTTGCTTGATGGTGTGATAGTAAGCTATATAATGTTAATCACTCAGTTCAGAGCAATAAAAGTGAAAGTTTAAGTAACATGAAATCCGTCTCAAGGGCTCTGTGGGTGCCATGGGCCCCGGGTACCTCATGACAAGCATATGGGCCACTCAGACAGAGGATGGGCCTAGCCTTGTAATTAGAGATATAGCTAGATTCGGCAGACTTCGCCTTGTATAGAAAGGAATATACAGTCCTAGTCGGGTGCGTTATATCTCTAAGGGGAGATCTCCTAGTCGTAATCCGATGGGGACTCCTACCTTGTAACCCTGTCCTCCAGTATATAAGGGGAGGCAGGGCGCCCCATGAGGGCAGGTGCACACAAGTTCATCAGAACTACCACCGTATATCCTCAAAGGAATACATACAAACTGGACGTAGGGTATTACCTCACATTGAGGGCCTGAACCAGTATAAAAATCTCCTTGTGTTCCATTGCAATCCACCGAGTTTCCATCCGCCGAGTAGCCCCATATATTTATTGCCGGTGTAAAACATCAACAGTTGGCGCGCCAGGTAGGGGACCGACGTGATCTACATCTACAAGCTCGATGGATCCAACAACCGGAGTCGACGGCGGCAAATTCTCTCCCGGAGATACAATCTCATTCGGAAGCCTCGACTCCGTCGCCGACATGTTCGGCAATCTCACCTTGGCCGACACGGACCCGATCCAACCGGCCGAGGAACCAGCCGACTCCGCGCCAGTCGGCCTACATGATGCTGCAGCAATCTCTCACGGCATGCTGCGGCGATCTCCAATACGCCCGATTCCAGGGACAACTCTTTCTTTCGGTGTTCGACTCGGACTCGGTTTTGAGCCGGCCGAGATCAGGCCAAAAAAGGAAGAGATCGTCAATTTCCCGTTCGGACTCGGCGACGCTGCGGATATCTATAATCTACATCCGACGCGGCAAACCCGATCCTCTGGAGTTCGACTCAGATACGGCCCCGAGCCGCTCGAGATCGGATCTAGGGAGGTCGGAGTTATAATCACCCCCATCAACTATTCCGACTACGACTCTCAGTCGGACTACGACTCCCAGTCGGATTCCGACTCCAAGTCGGATACCAGCTCGGCAAGCTTCACTCCGCCGTGAGAAATTTTCATGGCATCCAGAGGCTCTACTCCTATTCAGGAATCATGCCGACGACACGAGCAACAAGAGGAGGAAGCTTGCCGACTGCAAGAACAACAAGAGGAAGAAGCGAGACGCCGACATGATGCCCTACGCAGGGCTGGGAGGACTGCTCAACAACAAATCCTCCAAACCCGAGTCGGCAACCACGACGTCTTCATTACTCCTCAACAGAACATCGTGGCCGCTGCGACTCTACTGGATACACTCCAGTTTGGGCCTGATCACCAGGCCACCCCGACGATCGCAAGGATAAAAGCCCTGCTTACCGCTGCTGCATGTCAGCAGCACCAACAGTCGGGTGATACCCTCATACCGACCAACCGGTCGATATTCCCAACGGCAGTCTCATCTACCTCAAAGCGACGCCGAGCGGCTGCCTCCAGTCAGCTGCATACGGAGGCACGTCAGGCGTCACTCGGCAGCCCCAACGACAACCGGCGACGTCAAAGCAACCGTCGGGATGATCAGGACCTTCGAGGCCGACAACGATGTGATCTTCGGCAGGACATCAACGCTCGACACCGCCAATGAGAAGATGATGAGCAACGCCAACCGGAAGACGAGAACGAGCGTTTCGGCCTCCACCACGAGCGGTTTCGCCGCCATAGTCGGGGTTGGAGTCCTTATGAAGATGAAGGAGTACCGGCCTTCACCCAGGAGCTACAACAGGCCGACTGGCCATCGGGTTTCAAGCCTACAGGAGTCGAAAAATACGACGGCAAGACCAATCCCGAGTCTTGGCTCACGGTCTATACTACGACAATCCGAGCAGCTGGAGGAAATCACAAAGTCATGGCTAACTACCTCCCAGTCGCTTTAGCTGACTCAGCGAGGACATGGCTAACAGGACTTCCCAAGCAATCAATCGGCTCATGGGCAGAACTCCAAGAACGCTTCATCGCCAACTTCTAGGGAACTTACGAGAGATCATCTTCCGAGTACGACTTATATCAGTTGCATCAAAGGAAGAACGAGTCTCTTCGTGACTTCATCAAGAGGTTCTCTAAGAAGAAAAATTCGATCCCAAGCATCAAGGATGAGGTCGTCATCGCCGCCTTTCGAAAAGGAGTGAAAGACACCTCGTTCATCGACAAATTCACTCGGAAGCCTCCCAACTCTGTCAAGACTCTATTCAACATGGCGAACAAATACGCCGACTCAGCCCATGCTGTTACTGAGGCCCTTGAAGATAAAAAGGCATCCTGATAGAAGAAGCGGGAGGGCACCAACGACGCGGTCCCGACTAAAGCCGGGAATCGCAAACGCAAGTCAGACGGCTTCATTGTGGCAGTCGGTCACAATCGTCTTCGACTTTCAACAACTGAAGATTATCAGAACAACAAGTGACATGCTCGGGGGCTCACAAGCTCAAACGCAAGGATGGCATCCCCACTCCGAAATACCGAACAGCTAAGTCGCTTCCTGATAAATATTTCTTCACTCGGCTTTACCAATGCCGCAGCCGCTTACACCTAATAGGTGCACAAGCTGCACTCTTCTCTGTTTTTGCTCTTAATGATTGCAAAAGTACTCGAGTAGCATAAATCCTGATCCGTGAAACTTTGCTACATGAAAGACGAACTCAAGTCACCCAAAACGCGTGTCTGGGAAAGAGCCATGAGCCAACTCCCGACGCTAGGGGGCTATGACTAGTCGGGCAGAGCGTTTAAACATAAGGGGTCAACTACTTGGGGAAATTAATATCAAAAAGAGGAAGAACTCGTATTTACATATATTGTAAAATACATTTTATTCGGGTGATTATTTTCATCATCAGATGCTACTCATCCGATATCCTTATATTGCAGGCCCAGCTCCGGATATGCGTGACAGGAACTCAGGGCTGCGAGCCCATCTCCTACGCTCGGGGGCTGGACAAGTCTGCCAGATTACACTCGGGATGCTCCATGAGGGCTACTGACCGAGTACTTGCACCAGTCGGGATGTCATCTTCCCCGGCTACGCTCCATGCGAGTTAATAATCGACCTCCGGCGCCAGTCGGGGCTGTGTACTACTCGGCTAAGTAGGGTATGCCCCATGAGGGTCGCCAGCCGAATCCTACGCTAATGCTAGGTTCGGGTACCTTATTTGGTCACAGCTCTGTCAGGTTGGGTACGCCCCATGAGGGTCGCCAGCCGAATCCTATGCTAATGCAAGGTTCGGGTGCCTAGCTTGGCTATAACTCTGTTGGATAGGATACGCCCCATGAGGGTCGCCAGCCGAACCCTCTGCTAATGCAAGGTTCGGGTACCTTGTTTGGCTTTACCCAAGTCAGAGAAGACTTACATCGTCAAAGTGCATCCGGAGTTCTCATGCACTGCGTCACACCTGAGGAGGGCAAGCAGATCCTGCAATATACCCACTCAGGCTTATGTGGCAACCAGGTTGCATCCAGAACGTAAGTCGGAAAGGCTTGCGAATAAGGATTTCTCTGGCTGATTACGGTTATCGACACCAAAAAACTCATCCTGACATGCGATGGATGATACTTCTATAGAGCTATGCCGGATAGGTCGGCTCAGGCCGGCTTATTTGGTAGCAGCCACCAAGATATGAGTTCCTACAGTAGCATGCTCCATGTGGGCCGCCCGCAGGCTGAGTTGAAATTATAGCGCTGGTGCTACTAATAGGAACCGATGAGGTAAACAGATATGCTTCATGAGAGCCTTACTGCTAAACATATATGTTTGGATATCTGTTTTACCCACCAGGTCTCGGGGATATATCCTTATAAGGATCACAAGCTGGTCTTCATTAAAATTGGAGATGCAGGTATCTTTCTCGAGTACACCTGACCATGAGATGGATTTATTTTCATAAAGTGGTACTCGGCCTACATACTTGGCCATCAGTTGCCATGAGCGACATTATTCCAGCCGACATGACGCGGATGAGTCTAACTTTCGAGTAGTACACTACTCGGGAGAGACTATAAAATTCTCATTCCCGCTGACATGATGCGGAGGAGTCTAACTTTCGAGTAGCATACTACTCGGGAAAGACTATAAACATTCTTCCAGCTGACGAGCTGAAGAGTCTAACTTCCGAATGGGACGCCACTCGGGAAAGACTATAAACACATTTTCCAGCTGACATGAAGCTGATGAGTCTGATTTTCGAGTAGTATACTACTCGGGAAAGACTATAAACACTCCCTTTCCAGCTGACATGACGCTGAAGAGTCCCATATGCGAGTAGCATTCTACTCGGCAAGACTATAAACATACATTCCGACTGACATGAAGTCGAAGAGTCCTACATACGAGTAGTTCCCTGCTCGGCAAGACTATAAATTATATTCCGGTTGACATGATACCGAAGAGTCTCATGTACCAGTAGTAATCTACTCGGGAAAGACTACAAGGTTAAAGATCTTTGACTTCATGTTTAATTGTTTTCACAATTAAGCACAAAGTCGGGGGCTACACCTAATAGGTGCGCCTATTCGGCGCACACTATTCCAACATCTACATGGAGCCCTTCATAGCCTCGCTGCCAGCTGACATGAAGCAGGACTCGGGAGAAGCAACACTCAGACAAAGAGCACTCGGGAGCAATGCACTCGGGAAGACTTCACCGTGGAGGATGAGCACTTGGCATCAGCTGTGACTCAACTATGAAGGTCTCGGGGGCTACTGTGGGTGCCATGGGCCCCGGGTACCTCATGACAAGCATATGGGCCACTCGGACAGAGGATGGGCCTAGCCTTGTAATTAGAGATATAGCTAGATTCGGCAGACTTCGCCTTGTATAGAAAGGAATATACAGTCCTAGTCGGGTGCGTTATATCTCTAAGGGGAGATCTCCTAGTCGTAATCCGATGGGGACTCCTACCTTGTAACCCTGTCCTCCAGTATATAAGGGGAGGCAGGGCGCCCATGAGGGCAGGTGCAACACAAGTCATCAGAACTACCACCGTATATCCTCAAAGGAATACATACAAACTGGACGTAGGGTATTACCTCACATTGAGGGCCTGAACCAGTATAAAAATCTCCTTGTGTTCCTTTGCAATCCACCGAGTTTCCATCCACCGAGTAGCCCCATATATTTATTGCCGGTGTAAAACATCGACAGGCTCTTTCCCTTCTTCTTGTCTTTGCTCTGCAGATGGTGAACACACGTAACGGAAGCAACAAGGAGGGTAATGTTGGGAACAACAATCGTGGGGGTGCACCCAATGGACTGCTGCATTAGGATGACAATCTTACCATTGCCCAGGTCTTGGCAAACCAAACGCGGTTGATGAACATAATGTTTCAACAAATGAAAAATAGCAGAATCAGGCACAACAGCAGGCACCTCCTCCTCCTCCACCGCAGAACAAGCTCGTAGAGTTTTTACGAGTGAGGCCTCCCACTTTTTCTAGCACAACTAATCCTGTGGAAGCTGGGGATTAGTTGCATGCTGTTGAGAAGAAATTGGACCTCTTACAATGCACGGACCAGGAGAAGGTCTCTTTCGCTTCGCACCAGCTACATGGTCCTGCGTCTGAATGGTGGGATACATTTCAAAGCTAATCGAGCTGATGGACAGCCTACCACCTGGGCAGAGTTCGCCGCCGCTTTTAAGAAAACGCATATCCCTGCTGGAGTAGTGGCACTGAAGAAGCGTGAGTTTCGAGCACTAAAGCAAGAGAACCGGTCGGTGACCGAGTTTCTTTATGAGTTCAACAGTCTTGCCCGCTATGCACCAGAGGATGTTAGCATTGACGCCGACCGATAGGAGAAGTTTCTGGATGGATTGAATGATGAACTCTCAGTTCAACTACTCTCCGGTGACTACTCAGATTTCTAGAAACTGGTAGACAAGGCTGTTCGCCAGGAAGACAAACACAACCATATGGAGCAAAGGAAGCGCAGGATGGCAAGTTTTCGGGCCAGCAATCCCCAAGTCAGAGGCCACGTGTTGTGGGACTGTACCAGACCCAGTAAGGTGGATCTTCATCAGCACCTCGCCTGCAGTGCCAGTTCTACCCCAACACCACTAGCGGCAACGCTGGAGCAAACCGTCCTTCCCCTCGGCTAGTCACGGCCCCAGCAACCAACCAGCCCGTCAAGAAGGAAGTTGGTGGGAAGTCGTTGATCTGTTTTAACTGTGGAGACCCAAGGCATTTTTCCAATCAATGCCCTAAACTCAAACGCAGTAGGCAAGCCGCACCGGGACAGAACTCCATGGGCATGGTCAAAGCTCGGGTGAACCATGTCACTACAGAGGAAGCTCAAGCTGCACCAGACGTCGTTTTGGGTATGTTCCCTGTTAACTCAGTTCCTGCTACCGTACTATTTGATTCTGGTGCTACCCATTCTTTCTTGTCAGTGGGGTTTGCTAATGAACATGGGATACCCATCCGGAAGTTGAGAACACCTATCCTAATAAATACACCTAGCCATCAGACGCCTATATCCCAGAGCAGTCCTTCTGTGACTATAGAAATTATGGGCACCCCTTTTCTCACCGATCTATTCTTAATAGAATCCAGAGATATCGATGTCATCTTAGGAATGGATTAGTTAACCCGGCACAAGGGAATTATTGATTATACCACCAGGACTGTGACCTTAACTTCTAGCTTGGGAAAGAAAGTGATCTTTCATGTCCTCTCTACCTTATCTTCTTTAACCTCTTTGAACCAGGCAATCTTAACCGAAATCCCTATAGTACGGGACTATCCAGATGTTTTTCCTGATGACCTACCTGGAATGCCACCTAAGAGAGATATTGAGTTTAGAATAGACCTAGCCCCAGGCACCGCCCCTATCCACAAGAGATCATATAGGATGGGAGCTAATGAGTTGGCAGAAGTGAAGAAGCAAGTTGAAGAGTTACTTGCCAAGGGCTACATCAGACCTAGTACGTCATCTTGGGGAGTGCCAGTCATTTTTGTGGAAAAGAAAGATGGAACTCAACGAGTGTGTTGATTATTGTGCACTCAATGAAGTCACTATCAAGAATAAGTACCCTCTACCAGGATCGATGATCTGTTTGATCAGTTGGAAGGAGCCACAGTATTCTCCAGAATAGATCTTCGCTCGGGTTATCATCAGTTAAGGATTCGGGAGGAAGATATTCTCAAAACTGCTTTTACCACTCGGTATGGGTTATACGAATGCACAGTTATGTCTTTCGGATTGACTAATGCCCCTGCATTCTTCATGAACTTGATGAATAAAGTATTCATGGAATATTTGGATAAGTTGGTGGTGGTTTTCATTGATGATATCCTCGTCTATTCCAAGACTAAGGAAAAACATGAGCAGCACCTTCGTATCGTTTTGGAGACCCTTCGGCAGCATCAGTTGTATGCCAAGTTTAGCAAGTGTGAGTTTTGGCTTCTGGAAGTGAAGTTTCTCGGGCATGTCGTCACCGCGGGAGGAATTGCAGTAGACCAAACCAGCGTGGAGTCAGTAACCAAGTGGAAGCAGCCGCAAACAGTTTTGGAGATTCGGAGTTTCTTAGGATTGGCAGGATATTACCGTCGATTCATAGAGAATTTTTCCAGAATTGCGAAGCCTATACCCGTTTACTCTAAAAGGATGTGAAATTTTTGTGGACGCCAGAGTGTGAGCGGAGTTTTCAAGAATTGAAGAAGAAACTTGTAACCGCACCGGTACTGATCATGCCAGATCCTAAGAAAGGATTCCAAGTTTACTATGATGCCTCTCGGCAAGGTTTGGGATGTGTGCTGATGCAAGAAGGGAAGGTTGTGGCATATGCCTCATGGCAGCTACGGCATCATGAGAATAATTATCCTACTCATGATCTGAAACTGGCAGCTGTAGTGCATGCCCTGAAGATTTGGAGACACTATCTCATCGGCAACCGCAGCGAAGTGTATACAGATCACAAAAGTTTGAAGTATATTTTTACGCAGCCAGATCTGAACCTTAGACAACAAAGATGGTTAGAGCTGATCAAGGACTACGACATCGGAATCCATTATCACCCCGAGAAAGCAAATGTGGTGGCTAATGCTCTTAGTTAGAAAAGTTACTGCAATGCCATGGAAGGCTAGCGGTTATCTTTGGAATTGTGTGAAGATTTTGAACGATTAAATCTGGGTATAGTTAGTCAAGGATTTGTGGCAGCCTTGGAAGCACAACCTACTTTGGTGGATCAGGTCCGCGAAGTACTGAAAGATGACCCGGATATTTTAGAAATCAAGAAGAATATGAAAAGGGGGAAAGCTACTGGATTCTTGGAAGATGAACAAGCTACCGTGTGGTTCAGAGAGCGAATCTGTGTACCAGACAAGGAGGAATTGAAAAGGCTGATCTTGGATGAAGCCCATGGAACGCAAAACGCCATCCATCCTAGTAGCACCAAGATGTATCAAGATCTGAAGGAGAAGTTTTGGTGGTCTAGCATGTGTAGGGAGATAGCGGAGTATGTGGCTGTTTGTGATGTATGTCAGTGTGTAAAGACTGAGCATCAGAGGCCAGCAGGATTGTTACAACCCCTTAAGGTCCCTGAATGGAAGTGGGAAGAAGTAGGGATGGACTTCATCACCGGTTTACCAAGGACCGCGTCAAGATTTGATTCTATATGGGTTGTGGTGGACAGACTTACAAAGGTAGCCCACTTCATACCAGTCAAGACAACTAACTCTAGTAGCAAATTGGCAAAGTTATACATGGCTCGAATTGTGTGTTTGCATGGTGTGCCACGCAAGATTGTGTCGAACAGAGGAAGTCAGTTTACCTCTAATTTTTGGCAGAGACTCCAAGAAGAGATGGGCACCCAGTTAAACTTCAGTACCACTTACCACCCGCAAATGGATGGTTAGACCGAGCGGGTTAACTAGATCTTAGAAGACATGTTGAGGGCTTGTGCCATAGACTTTGGTGGAAGTTGGGACAAGAGCCTACCATATGTTGAGTTTTCTTACAACAACAGTTACCAGGCAAGTCTGAAGATGGCCCGTCGAGCTCTGTACGGACGGAAGTGTGCGCACGCCCCTGCTTGGGATCGACGCGAGAGAACGACAGGTATACGGGATGGATATCTTGCGAGAAGCGGAAGAAAAAGTGAAGGTCATACAAGAATGACTTCGAGTAGCCCAGTCTAGTCAGAAGAGCTATGCGGATAACGGCAGAAAGGATCTCAGTTTCGAGGAAGGTGACTATGTGTATTTATGAGTCACCCCCACTCCAGGGAGTACACCAATTCCAGACAAAAAGAAAGTTGGCACCACGTTACGTGGGACCTTACAAGATACTAGGACGGAAAGGAGAAGTTGCTTATCAACTAGAGTTGCTCCCACCCTGACGGGGGTACCGATGTCTTCCATGAGATCTCCTCCATTGAAGAAGTGTTACGAGTACTTAACCGAAGAAGCTGACCCAGAACACGATTGAAGATTCATACAAGATTTGACCTCCATGATCGAAGCCTATTCGTATCCTAGAGACAGGGAAAGGAAATACTCGTAATCTAGTGATCAGATTTGCAAAGTACAATGGCAGTATCACTCGAAAGAAGAACCATGGGAAACGCGAGCATATCTCTCTCT